>BQNB010071590.1:0-20785 GCA_026074375.1 Tanacetum coccineum
ATTAAGAACATACTTGTTGATCCCAAGGGTCACATGCTGGTCCAACTAAGCTCACTAATCTAAAGGCAAAGATAGGTCAATATTTGTGATCCTATGATTCTAGATATATAAATTGCAATATGGAGAGCTATCCCGGACTCTTAGCTTACGCCCAAACAACACCGAAGTTGTAACACATTAAATATGTAGGACTAGACCTAGTTGAATGATAGGTCGCATACTTAAACACGTAAACGAATATAAATTGATAAACATAAACAATAATCAACGATAAATTAAGCAATCAAGATAAACAAACCAAACATTAGATTTTCATAAACATGGCTGATACATAAATGTATCAGCCGATAGTCATTGTAAAAATACACACGGTTTGATATATGAATGATTAAAGTAAAGAAACCTCGATCGAACGCGTATTCGGTTAGGCGAAGATTACAAGAGTTTTCCTATGATCTTGAGGCTCTTTTCTGACCTTCTATGCTCTTCTGATCGTCTCTTGGTCGACTTGGTGGTTTAGGGATTCACTTGCATGATTAAAATTGAGTTTTGGGTCGTCTATATATATAGGGTTTGATAGTCGATTCGATACGGCGTATTGGGAAGCTCAATACGGCGTATTAGATGACTTGGCGTGGGCTCCAAAAATAAAATATTCTAGAATTTTCTTGAGCTGAAATGGATACGGCGTATCGGATTACTGAATACGGCGTATCAGACCTATTGGGTACGGCGTATCGGAATTGGGTACGGCGTATTGGGCTACTTCGGTATGACGTATTGGCTTATTAGGTACGGCGTATTGGCTCTTTGGGTACGGTGTTTTGTACATCTTGGGTACGACGTATTAGCTGAAAGTGTGCTTTTCTTAATATTTGGCCAAAGTATATTATATGATGTATATACTAATGTGGATATGGCGTATTCTTCAAAGTCTGGCAATGGTCTTTTGATTCGTCAAAGTCTTGGATATGTCGTATAGGTCTAGAATAATACGGCGTATTTGCTGTCATGTCAGTAGACTTTCACAAACTCTTCGTTTATGCTCCAAAATGCGTGCCTTTTAGCATAACTTCACCAAGTACTCCATAATTACTGCATATCTCAAATACAAACGATTAAGTAACAATTCTTTGCAATAATTATACAAAATGGTTAATATACATGGGATAAATGATGATATAAAATAGACGTTATTTGATGTCATCAGCCGTCGTAGAAGAGAATATTCTAGATAATGGGCTGGGTCGTGCATTCTGACGCCGTCTTGAGATCTTGTGACGCCGTCTTGGTATGAATTATGACGGCGTCATGTGTAATCTGTGACGCCGTCTCCAGCCTCTGAGTATAAATTCTTGAGAGATGTTGGTGTAGGTCCGTAGTCTTGTCCGTTTCTTCTCCAAATGAGCCCAAGTCATGTGTATTTCCTCAAAATGCCTTCCAAATGCTGAATACCTGAAAAGGAACGATTAAGTACCTATTTTGGGCATAAATACACGATTTAGGGGTTTAAACGACCCCAAAAGTGTATAAAATAACACCTCATCAAATACCCCTACACTTGAGATTTTCTTGTCCTCAAGCAAATAGGCTTTTCTACCTAGATAATAGCAATACGAGGGTCATTTTACCTACTCTTTAAAAGTATTTTACAACACAACCTTCTAGACCTCATAGTTAAAAGCACGAAAAGTATATACCAGCACATCACATAAGTGTTTGGGATTCTCTCTTTCACTCGGGTGTATAATAAATTATAACATAAGGGGGAAACAGAAAATCAATACTCATTACTCATCATAACATATAAATTACCATAGGCTTGGTAAAGGATCAAACCTCCACCGTTGGGCGCAAGCATTATTCATTACTATCTAAGAGGTCTTTTTAAGGGTTGTAGGGTTTAGGTGTAAGATAACATATAATGGAAACGAAAATGGATGGGATACATTTGGGTGGCTTTAGGTGAATTTGGTGTGGAAGTGTTAGCTAATTATTTATACGAATACATGTTGGTTTGGTTGCTAAGCCAAGACTCAGACGAAGATATACAAACTCTACACAACTTTACATCAATCTCTTTCTTTTTATTTTCTATTTTTTAATAACACAATACATCACTTAGGGTTTATAACACGTACCCTACACTTGAGCTTTTACATGATTGATTTTTACAATCTAACTAATAACCTGATTTGAGATGGATCAAAATAACATGGAGATCATCTAACAAATATATGGGGGTATTGACTTAACTTTTCTTCCCTATTCTTCTGTGAAATAAATACTACCATGAATCCCAATCGTCCCAAAACTGTATTTACATGGATAAGGACTTGGCAACCGTGTACTCAAATAATTAAATTGGGTTAAAACAATAATGTACTAAAAATGAGTACATACAAGGTGGGCTAAGGCGATTTGGGTGTAACGATTGGTTTAAGGGTGACAATGTTCTTCATTAATAGTCCGAATTAACCAGAAAATTACAAGAACCATGAAAAAAGATAGGCTCAGAGGGTTGTACTAGGGGTATCCTGCACTAAAAATGAGTGCATGGCAAGGGTGTGGGATAGTTATATGATCGGTGTGACCATAATAACAAATACAGGTTTAAAACATGGGTTAATCCTAATGCCTCTTATCAAGCAAATCCTAATACTTACTATGCGGTCTCAGAATGCATCACAAAAACAAGTTCTAGAATTTAATATGCTACCGGTACACTCATATAATTTAATACCGATCTCAATGCTCCAGAAAAGGCGACAAAGACCAAATGTACACATCTGTAACGACGGAATAGACACATATGCTCACTCCTTAACTTGAGAAAGCTAAATGTATAAACTATCTTGGGTATCAATAATTGATACCCGAATTCCTATAGATCTAAAGGCGAGCCTTACATTTTTAGGGTGGAATTCTGAGGGTTTTTATGCTAGTCATATAAATTCCTATCCATGAGACGCTATTAATACTCGGTTTTCGTCGGTATGTGTCATAAAAAATTTTAAATTTGAGTAAAAATCACCTGTTTATGCTATGTTTCGATATGTTACCCATCATTTTAAGGACAAAGCAAATGTCAAATGAAAGAATAGTTTCTAAGGCTTATTTTCCCCCTATACTTAAGTTGAACATTGTCACCAATGTTCTATAAAGGTACCCATAAAAACGAATAAAGGGAAAAGAAAACAAGTAAAAGAAACTAGTACTCCCCTGGTTTGCTCGATAATGGAGAAGAAACATGTGATAACTGGTTAAATCGTCATCCAAGAATTGTCCAATGAAACTTCCTAAGAACTTCCAAGCTTCTTCTCATCAAATATAACCTGTAATCAAAGACAAAGACAACTACACCAAGCATAAAATGTGCGATATACAAATATACAATGTGAAATTAGGGTTGACTCTATAAAGCAGTAAAGATAGGATGAAAGAATTGTTAATCTCATGGTTTTGCAGGTTTACAAAAGAATAGTACATATTTTAAATGTTGTACAAGTTACATTTTCAAAAATAATTAAAAACTTTAAGTTTTCTAGACCTGAGCGTTTGACGCCGTCAGGATTACCCTGACGCCGTCACAGGTGTCGTGGTGATGGCGTCGCGTGTAAATCATGACGCCGTCTCCACATTCTGTGAAAACGATTTTTTTTGATGAAAAATTTCCTGCACTTGATTCTTTAAGTTAATTCATATACAAATGGCTGCATAAAACCTGAGTTTTAACAATTTAATAATATGACTCGAAACTGACGCGAATTAATCTAAACAATTTATTTTGCATGTTTGAATTTGGTTCTAAAAATCAGATAATTCCCCTACACTTATTTTGTTGCAAAATACCTTTGATTACAAATAAGATGAAGTTACCAACAAACAAAGCATGATTACAAGATAATTCAAACATAATAAAACAAACGATAAAGAATTAAAACACACAAGACACTCCTAATATGCGATAAAAGTAAATATTGGGTTGCCTCCCAAAAGCGCTTTTCTTTATTTATGAGTCTTGTAGCTAGACTCGAAGTCACATGTCCTTACGTGACTTCTCCTTCATCGTCCACTCCGGTTAGGTATTCGGGTCCGAGTTCCAGGCATTCTTTGTAGAATCCTAATATCATGCTCATTACGTACTCTACCCCTCTTCTCTTCTCCTCCTCGTCCCTAAGGTAGACTGATTTTGTGTGCTCTTTCTCAAGGTTTGACAATGAGTTGTATTGTTCTATCTTATGGGGCATCTTATAGGCAACTTCATTGTTTCTGTTGGTGAACCTAACTACTCCTTTGGGTGGGTCGTGAGTCGTGTTGGATATTTCAACAAAAGGCCTCCCTAACACTAATTGTAACAACCTAGGGTCTATGATGGAACTAATATCCTCGACAATCATGAAGTTTAAAACATAGGTGAAGTTTCCTACGAAAACATGCATCCCTTTAATTCTTCCTGTGAAGTTACTAACTCCTCTATTCGAATTTTCCCTAGCAAGTTTTCTCCTCATGATCCAATTATACATCATTCGGGTCATGATATTTAGAGGGGAGTTAGGGTTAATGTAGGCTTTCTCCGCATGCACATGCCTAATGTTGCATGTAATCTTGAGGTTTGATGGGCATCCCTCTGTGATGATGGGATTGCGTGGAAATATTGAAGGGATTGGGCCACACATAAGGTATTTGTGATATGCTAATTCACTCCTAGTAGGGAATGTGTTGAAATACTCCACTTCTTGCTCTCTTGCATTGGGTTCCTCCTTGCGGGAATTGTCATCCTTCGGGACTATCTCGATAAACATCACGTCGCCATCTCCCTCCTTTGTGTAGACGAGTTCAGTGTTGGACGATGGGGGAACCAACCCGAGTGATTCAAAGAATGAATTTAATTTGAGGACTTTTTTAGTGATGAATGCAACTGGTGGATCGAGCGGTGTGGAAGGGTTGACATGGATATTTTCTGGGCTGTCATTTTCTTCTTTCTTATTCTCATTTGATTTTTCATCATAGGAGTCGCTTTGTTGCTCGGAATGGATTATGATAGCGTTGATCAAACTGTGGATATGGTTCGAGCATTGCGGGTCCATATTTGGATAAGAACGAGCAGACGAAACTAGAGAAGTACTCAGTTTCAGGTTCTTAACCGTATCGCTAGGTAGTGTGCCTATTATTTTATTGGTGATGGCCTTCAACACAATGTTAATTTTGTTGGTCATCTCACTTTGCTGTTGTTTGAAATTGGCTTCAAACTTGGACAGTCTAGCGTCTTGAGATGCCATGAAGTTGGATACCAATCCTTCTAGATTTGTTTGATTTCCAAAGCTTTGAGGACGGTTGTTAAAAGAGCGGTTTGGGATTGAACCGTTGGGTTGGAACCGGTTAGGTGGGTTTGAAAAATTATTTTTAGAAATTTAAGGTTGTCTCCACCTAAGGTTTAGGTGACTTCTCCATGATGGATTGTAGGTGTCGCCAAGATTGTTTTGCTCGGGCTAGAAAGTATACCACTTACCTCCCGCTTCATTGGTATGCGAGGATGCGTATTCAACAAAGGCTTGTTCGGGATCTTCCATGCAATACTGAGTGTCGTGGGGACCATTGCAGATCTCACATGAGGTAGTGATTTTGTTTACTTGAGTAGGTTGTGTCGGAGCAAGATGAGCTTCCATCAAGCTTTGGACTTGATTTTCGAGCTCGATTAGACGGCGGTCTGATGTACTCGGGACATCTTGAGGCAAAGCGATTCCCTTGACCGGCTTAGTGAAATCCCTTGGGTCGTTCCAACTTTCGTTGTCATAGAAGGCAAGGTCCTCTAACAATGCCCAAGATTCTTTGGCATTTTGATTACGAAGCTTACCACCGGCCGATTGGTCAATGGTTCGTCTTGTGCCGGGATTGACATGGTCATAAAAAAATTGGACTTAGAGCCAATGGTCGATGCCATGATAAGGGACTTTTGTAGTAAGTCCTTGAAACGAGTCCATGCTTCGGATAAAGATTCTCCATGATGTTGTTGGAACATCAGGATATCATTGCGGAGTTTTGCGGTCCTTCCCGGTGGAAAGAATTGAGCAAGGAATCAGATAGTTAGATCCTCCCATGTGGTGATGGATCCTGCTGGAAGACGTTCAAGCTAATTGCTAGCTTGATCGCGAAGGGAAAATGGAAATAAACGCAGGCGTGTTCTTTCCCTGTTTTCACTATTAAGGTCAAGTGAGTCCACTAGTTTTAAGAAATCCTTAAGGTGTTGGTTTGGATCCTCGGACCAAAGTTCGTTGAACGAGCATCCGTTTTGCACCAACCGGATGGTGTCGGATCGAAGAGGTACCACGTTGTTCCCTACGGGGAGCTCAATGGTATTCCTGTAGCCTCCGTGGCTAGGTTTGGAGTAGTCTCCAAGAGTACGGATATGATTCTCGTCTCCCATGGTGGTTGACGGGAATGGGTTACGAAACAAATAACACAAAGAAAAGATAGACTACAAGAAAGCTAATATACTGAGTTTAAATTCTCACTTAAAAGGATTCAAGCGAGTAGAACTAAGCTAAACTATGATCAAAACCTAACTATTCCCCACGCAGCGGTGCCAAAAAATTGTTGCAGTTGTCGTAAGGGACTTCTATAAGAAGTTTTACAACTCCCTAGGCAGTGTACCTAATCGTTGTATTATAGTATAGGCAAGACTCAGGGGTTGTTATCGTTCTCTAGGGAATAGGTTGGGAAGGCCCGATCACGGTCTAATAGAATTCTAAAGGTTGAGAGAAGATTATATTTGTATTTTTATATTTTATAAAAGCAGTAAATCATATGTTAGAGAGGTTGGTTTGGTTTTAGCTATTAAACTAAATAATAAACTAAGCTACTAGTGATAACAATATAATAAAAGATTGTGTTTATTTAATCATGTATTACTCCCTAGATTGCTTCTCATAGTGTTGTTGCTTTGTCACACTTGTGATGATCTATGTAATTATTTCCTAAATCATGAAAGAATTACACGAACCCGCCGTCTATGTAATATTCTGTTAAGGCAACACACAAGTAAGGTAGTATGAAAACTATTACAAGGCCCCTAAGAGTATATTAAATGCATTTGAAATATATTAAGAGTGGATCAACCATATAAGGGGCAAGGTAGTATGAAGACTGTTACCCTATGGCATCCTTTCTACACAATCATGGTTTCCTAGACATATCAACAGCGATACAGACAAAAGCTGGTTTTCTAAGACCTAACATGCATATTCATCATAAGAAGCAACACCACTAAGATCTACGTCCTAGGTTTCATACAATCATAATGATCTCAATAGAAGGTTTAGCCAAGCATGTTAAAGATGAAGCAAGAGCAGATAAGGATCACACAACAAGATCTATTGAATAATTAAGATAGTCTTACTTGATTAAAACATGAATTAAAGGAAGTACAATAGGGTTTGTGGCCCTAAAATCGTCCCTAACAGCTGCTAAACGAACTAGGGTTCGTCCCTTTCTTTTACTCTAAAGTTACACACTAATGACCCTAATTTTTTGGTTTGTATATATAGGAAAACCATTGCGACGGCGTTGCATTTTAATCATGACGCCGTCATGAAAGAGAATATTCTAGATAATGGGCTAGGTCGTGCATTCTGACGCCGTCTTGAGATCTTCTGACGCTGTCTTGGTATGAATTGTGACGGTGTTACGTGTAATCTGTGACGCCGTCTCCATTCTCTGAGTAGAAATTCTTGAGAGATGTTGGTGTAGGTCCGTAGTCTTGTCCGTTTCTTCTCCAAATGAGCCCAACTCACGTGTATTTCCTCCAAATGCCTTTCAAATGCTGAATACCTGAAAAGGAACGATTAAGTACCTATTTTGGGCATAAATGCATGATTTAAGGGTTTAAACGACCCCGAAAAAGTGTATAAAATGACACCTCATCACATGTTCAATTACACTTAACTGTGAGAATCCAAAAGGTATGTATATGCTTTTGATTATAATTATTTGATTCAATTTATTTACTTCGAAAATTGACAACTTATTTTTTATGTTTATGTCTGGTTATCTTTTTTGGACTTTAACTTGGATATAAAGTTATATGTTAATTATAACAACTTATTGAAAATGCTTTTTTTAGTACAAAATACAAAGATAAGATGGGTGTATTTAAAATGAGAAGTTCGGGTACATTAAAACAAATCGGATTCCAAAAGGATGTTTGTTTAATTTTATGTTTTCTAAAAGTAAGGTTACAAATTTTCCTCTCAAACTCTTGATTTTGGTTGCCAAGCGTTGTTATTGAGATGCTGGAGGAAATAAGTGCTCTGAGGATATTTAGATATGCTCAGAGTCATACAAGCCAGCGACATTAACAAGAAATAAAGGATACGATGACGGGTGCTTTAGAGGCTATTAGCACCGAATTGACCACGTCGAGATCTACTTAGAGGTAAACTTTGGTATCCATTTTACTCCTTTACTATTATTTTATTCTATTATAGCGGATGTTCGTGTCCCTTTTTTGGCAACTCTATAACTATTTGAAAATTGGTCAAACTGGGTAGTTTCGTAGTTTCATACAAACTTAAATTGATGACGTAAAATATCGAGGTAAAGTTAAACCATGTATTTGAATTCAAATCATAAAGCGTTTTAGGGATGTATTTAAACTCGTGAGGTTTTTTTGAAATAAGTTTCATAGAATTAACAAGTATAAATGTTTAGTATGGCTTACTTAAATCACATTTCATAAATAATGAAACAAGCATTTCAGAAATATATTCGAAAGACATAAAGATTGCGTATACAATGTATCAAATGACATTTAACCATTATTTTGTAAAGAGCTAAGTACATAGATCGTCCTTGTGGTTGTCTCAAAATTGCAGGTTTCATCCTAAAAGTTATAAAATTACACTGATCATCCCTGTAGTTGTACATTTTGAGTTGACCGGTTCTTTGATCGTAACTCCATCCAAAATTTTGTTAACTTTTTCTTTCGTCAAGGGTATAATCGGCAGATCACATTAATAGTCCATTAATAGCCACCTAACTTCTACTTTAACTTAACTCTTTCATTATTTTGTTTCATACTTTGCCCCTCTATCTTCTCTCACACATCAATCCCCGAGGTTGTTCTTCATTGTCTAATCATGGTGAAGTTAAGTGTTGATATGAATGAGCCTAAAGATAGCTCAAAGACTAATAAAGCTACACATAATGGTAAGAACATTAGAATTTTGGCGTTGTTTACTTATAATTGTGTTGGAGTTTTTTTAGATATGGTACAATTTTTGTTAATATTAAGTGGTTATAATTGCAGGTCGTACCCCTAAGTCATTGACATTGGAAATCCACCATGGCGGGTGGTTAACACCAATACCTAGTAGGGCTTACATTGGTGGACAGGTATCATCAGTTAATGTTGTTAACATTGATGAGTTTTGTTTACATGACCTTAAAGATATGGTAGTTAAACTTGGTTATGGTGTAGAGACTTAATGTACTGCCATTTTTTGATACCAAGTTTAGGCTTAGATTATGGTCTGCACAGTTTGAATGTTGATGCTGATGTGTTAGAGATGTCAAAGTATGTTAAGGACTATAAGATAATTTTGTTGTATGTTGAACATGGAAGTAGTATTGTAGACACTAGTATGTTTGATAGCAGTCTTGATGTTAATAGGAATGTGAGAAAAGAGTGGGAAAAGGTTAGCTCTAAGTCATCAAGCATTGGTGAAGTAATGAAAAAATTGAGTAAAGAGCAGCCTGCTAGTTTTGTGTCAAGACCAATTATAGTAGAGAGTGATGTTGATCCTTTTGATGGTTTTGATAAGATACTAGGTGACTATGCAAACACTGAGAAATAGATCACTAGGGATGAGAGCACTTGGAAGCATATGGTAGTTCATGTAGGTACAAGTTCTACAGCTGATGATTTCTCATTTAGGAAGTTTAAAGAAGTGGAGGTGGAAGCAGATACTGAATCAAAAGAAGAAGAGAGTGACACAGAAGGAAATGATACAAGTGGTAGTGATTTAAAGGATTTGGATTATGATCCAAAGCATGATGATGTGTTTGATGATGATGAGCATATAGTTGAAGAAGTTCATGTGAATATTAATAATTTCAGTTTCACTCCAGACCCTAAACATGATACAAGTATAGGTGCTGTTGATGTTCAAGAAGATGATCTAGATGTCATTGATTATGACTCATTTGGCAGTGACTTAGATGATGTAATTGATTCTGAAAGGAGAATTCAACTTAAGGAATTAAGAATAATAGGCAAGAAAAAAAACAAGGGTCCCAATAAGTATTACTTTTACTTAGGGCAACAATTTACTAGTAAGGAAATTATGAAAGGAAGAGTTAAGAAACATTCAGTTGAGACTAGAAGACAGCTAATACTAGTAAAAAATGATAATGAAAGGGTGAGAGTTAGATGTGAAGGCACAATTCCAGCATTGGTCCCTTATGTTGCTATTGATACTAATATGGACAAAAATGTATTCTCTCAAACAAAAGGTTGTCCAATCATTAGAAAGAACAGCAATAGTGGCAAGCAGAATATTTTAGGTAAAGACAAAATAGTGGAGGAGAAGGGTAAAAAGGTCATTACACCAAAGAAAGTATACAAATACCCATGCCCTTGGACAATGCTTGTTACATACACTAAAGAATCAGATGAGAAGTAAGAACATTAATTGAAGATCACACCTGCATATAATCAAGAGAAATTAAAGCTTGTACATCTAGGTTTCTTGAAGATCATGTTATCAAATCACTTGCTACTAATCTTGATATTCCTATGAGGGTAGTTCAAGATCAAATGCAGAAACAATTTGAAGTGGGGGTCTTAAAGATGAAAGCTTTCAGGGAAAAGAGAATTGCATATGATATTATGACAAGCAGTTACAGAGAGCAGTATTCACTGCTTAGAGAATATGCCCAAGAATTGATCAATCAAAATCCAAGCATAACTGTCAGGATTGATGTAAAACAAGAACCAAATCCAGAGTCTCTTACAAGAATTTTTAGAAGGGTGTATGTGTGTTTGGGAGCTCTCAAACAAGGTTTTAGAGCTTGTGGGAAAGAAATCTCAGGATTAGATGGATGCTTCATGTTAGGTCTTTGGCCAGTTCAAATACTAACAGCAGTTAGGGTTGATGCAAACTATGGGATTTATCCAATAGCATATGCTATAGTTGAAGCAGAAAGTAAGGCATCTTGGTGTTGGTTTTTGAACTTACTTGGAGAGGATCTTGGTATAGAAGCCAACTTCAACTAAACTTTCATTTCTGATAGGCAAAAGGTACACATTTTATTGTATAATTTGTCATGTGTTTTATGTAAACTTAGAAAAGGTACAGTTTTAATCCCATCCTTAAACTTAACTGTCCACCAGGGACTTATACAAGCTATTGCAATTGTGTTTCCAAGTGCTGAACATAGGTATTGTGTTAGGCATATTCATGAGAATATGAAGTCACAGTTTAAAGGAGGTGTGTATAAGGAGATGCTCTGGAATGCAGCCAAAGCCACTTCTGAAGGTAAATTCAAGAAAAATATGGGTGAGCTCAAGTCATTCAACTCTGATGTTTATGATTAGTTGATGAAGATTCTATTAGAACAATAGAGCAGAGCTCATTTTTCAAGTAATTAAGTAACTCACAATGGATAAAACCATATTAATAATCAGTTATATGCTGATATAGTACGTCATTTGTTTAACAGGTAGAGCTAAATGTGATCTACTAATAAACAACATCTGTGAGGTGTTCAATAGGTAGTTAGTTGATGGCAGAGATCAGCCCATCATTACTTGTTTGGAATATATCAAATAGTACTTGATGAAGAGGATTGTGGTAGTTTAGAAAGTGATAGCTAAGACTGTTAGACCACTTACTCCTTCTGTGACAAAAATGTTTGATGGTATTAAAAAAGGCTACTGAGTACAATGTTCAATGGAATGGAGGTTTTTTATATCAAGTAACTGGGCCTTACATAGATTAGTATGTTGTTAACATAGATAGAAGGGTGAGTTCTTGTAGGAAGTGGGAGCTGACTAGAATACCATGTAAACATGATGTGGTTATAATATACAACATGTCTGAGAATTTAATGGGAGTTGGTATAACTGAACAATGGGTTCATGCTGCTTACAGACTTGAAACATAGGCACATGTATACTCATTTAAGGTCAACCCATGTAATGAAAAGGATATGTAGCCAGTAGTTGAGTCTAGAATAGTCATAATACCACCTTTGTACAAACCCCTAATTGACAGGCCACCAAAGAAGAGGAAGAAGTCAAATGATGAGATTGCAAGTCAAATGCTTCATCAGGCAAGCTTTCTAGGAAGGGCAAGTCAGTTAGTTGTGGTAAATGTGGCAATGTAGATCATAACAGGAAAGGCTGCAGGGGTCAAGGTGGTGGTTTTAGTCAAGCTGGTGCAAGGAAGGTCTTTAGTCAAGCTGCTGGTTCAAGGAAGGTCTCAAGTCAAGCTGCTGGTGTAAGAAATGTATCTGGTCAAGTTGTTGGTGCAAGGAAGATTTCAAGTCAACCCAGTGCAGCATAAAGTACAACAAACCAAGGACCAAGGCAAGGTTTTCAGGGATCAATAGCAGGTCCAGCTTCTGGATCACAAAGAAAGACCAAGAAACTTGTGGATCTTTGAACAATATGAATTCTGTTTACTTTCATGTAATTAGGATTATAACTCTAGTTGTCATGCAATAACTCTATGTTTGGTTGACTTTGTGTTTGGTTAGAAGTATTCTGTTTGGTTGACTCTATGTTTGGTTACAAGTATTAAATTTATGTTTAGACATTCTAAAGTCAACTATTGTTAAGAGTGTACATTGTGTTGCTATTGTTACTGAGTTTGACTTCTAAAATCAAACAGGGTTCTTACAAAACCGTTGAACAAAATCAAATGCTAAACAATATAAATAATGTATATAATAGAGACTAATTTCCATTACTAATATACCAAAACCATTGGTTCTTACATAAACAACAACAAACAAGATCATCTAAGATCATAGACATAAACCTACATCATTATACTATAACTTCCATCAAAGTACACCAACACAGAACCATTAGAAGTCAAATAGACCTAAGATAAAAGTAGGAAAAGAGCAAATGCCACCCAACTCAAAATCAAATACTTCTTCAAGTTCCTGTTTGCTTGCACAAGCACCATTATGTCAGCTTCCATCCTATTCCTCGCCCTCAATAAACCTGGTATTATCAACATAGCTCTTTGACATATGGAAGGATCTAACCAGTAAAAATAAACACAACATTGGCCTTCAATCTTTGGGCAGTCAAGGAACTTGCGACCTGGATTAGTATCAGTCCAGGATGTTCGGGTGACTGCAAGAAGGCCACAAAAACATAAGGCCATTGATCTTAAGGGTTAGGGTTCATGTGAGTAGTTTTGGATTGGGTGAAGTGGGAGTTAGCTGATGTATCGAGGGACTTATAAGGCGTAGGATTTGGTGGGAAATGATATGTGAGAGTTACAGGGTAACACTGTTAGTCCTTGAGGTGGCTATTAATGTGATCTGCCGATTATACCCTAGACGAAAGAAAAAGTTAACAAAATTTTGGATGGAGTAATGGTCATAGGACCGGTCAACTCAAAATGGATAACTACAGGGACGATCAGTGTAATTTTCTAAATTTTAGGACGAAACCTGCAATTTCAAGACAGCCACAAGGACGATCTATGTACTTAACTCTTTTGTAAAACTAATTATGTTTAACTTTTGATGAAATTATTGCTGATATCGAATTAGCCATTGTGTTATGCATGAGAGTTTGTATTACCTTATTTCCTAGATTATGAGCTTATTTAATTTAGGTAATGCTCATAAGCTTAATAAGCTATTTCAAATTTGAATAAGACCTTACGCGAGAAAATTAAGCTTATTCAAACAACCCAAAAAGTATCATTTTTTTTACTTTTATGGAAACATCTATGGTTGTTTGTTAGATTGGGCTGATGTAAGGCATGTTGCTACACAAGCAACTTCACATTTCATCGACAAAATATCACTTTCCAAGGATTTGATTTTTTAAACTTATGAAGTTGAATGATCACCTTGGTTAAAGATAGGAGATACAGTAATTTATATCGAGCTTTGTTAGTGTGCTGATATTATCGTAATAGCCTTTTTTCAACAAATACCCTTGGCAAGGTAATATGTTATTGCAACTTATATACTTATTTATACTTAATTATGTTGTTCATTGGCTAATGATAATTGCAACATACGACTTGCATGTACTTTAAAATAATATGTTTGACCAATAAGTGAAGTGGCGCATGTCACATCTTAGAGGTTTCCACACGTAAACCAAAAGATGATATAATAGCTTGATATTTTAAAAAATTTGTTGTTTAGAACAAAATCATGTAGTGTTGATCAAATGGTTAACTTTTATCATTTTGATCTCTCCCGGCATATGAAGGTGGAAAATATGTTGGAGATCAAGGAGGAATTGCCACTTTGCTGAAATGATAACATTGAAGTAGGGGTGTTAACGAGCCGAGATTTTAACGAGCAACTCGAGCTCGAGCTTAATACTCACGAGCTCGAGTCGATCTCGAACAAATATTAGTGCTCGATTAGTATGACGAGTCGAGCTTTGAAAACTAGTATATTGCTCGGCTCGTTCGAAAACTCGTTTAAATATTATGAGTCGAACTGTTAGCCTTACTTTTTAGTGAATTTGGCGTCTTACACGTGAATTGGACTAGCTATAGATCATATGTTATACGCAAGGACTACTATTGTAATAATGGGATAGATAGCTTTAGTATAGGCTATAAATACCCCCCATGTCTCTCCATGGGGGGGGGGTATGGATGTTCATTCTTATTTTTCCTTCTTCTCTAATCTAATAAACTCTTTGTTCATCTCACCTTCTCTCTACTTTCTCTCACTAGAAACTAACAATGATATATCTTATGTTCTTTGATCAACCAAGACCCCCCGAATAGGCGAATCACTAGTCTTTCAATTGGTATCAGAGCCATGTTTGAGAAAAAACTAGATTATCATAAACCCTCTTTGTAGTTTGTTTACCTTTTTTTGTAAGTCTATCATATAATGATCACTAATCACTTTTGTGTTAGCCTCACTTATTAGTGAAGCTGACGTCTTACACGTGAATTGGACTAGCTATAGATCATATGCTATACGCACACCGTTTAACGAGGAAGAGCCTGGTGACGATAGTGAGAGTGAGGTGAAAGGAGTTTCTGAGACCATTTTCGGCGATAATTCTTCTTCTCCCATTAATAATAGTCTTGAGATGGGTAAACAACATTCCGATGATCCGTTTAAGATTTATGATTTATTGAAGAAACAAACTTGTGGAGATAAGTGTGAGGTGAGTTCATCTTTGTCTCATCCCTCAGGTTTTACCCCGGAGGTTTCTGAGATCCGAAAACAGAATGGCCACGGTGCAAAGGAGTTTTCGTCGTCGGTAAATTCTAAAGTAATGAATAACTCTCAAGAAGATTATAAGGAGGCTAATAGTGAATCTGTAGATCCGAATGTTGTTAAAAATAGAGGTTCTGTATTGGGCGTCTTAGAGGACATGATTCGGGTAGGTCAAGCTATGGGGTATACTATGGACGGATGCGTGAAGGATTTAGAACACATTATTGGGACACAAGGAGCTGATGATGTTTTTCTTTTTTTAGTTATAGTGAGTGGAGAACGGTGTACGGGAATTAGGAGATTTTTTTGAGATTAGTTAATGATGTGGTGAGGAGTTGTTATCTTAAGTTAGGTGATTTTGGTCTTTGTAATAATAAAAGAAGATATGTGGGAGTATCTGGTGGTAGACTTCCTAGAGGTACCCTCGTTCCCAATTGTTTCTATGATAAACTCTCCCATTCATCATTATTTTCCATGATAATATATCTTATCTCTTAATATTCAAGGTCTTGGTCACAAGACGAAAAATGAGTGGATAAAGGAGTTAACTTTGAAAAATAAAATTAATTTTATGGCAATTCAAGAAACCAAGATAAATTATGTTACTCATATGGACGTGAAACTCATGTGGGGCAATTCTAAATATAATTATGTTTATTGTAAGTATTAAAGAATCACCTACTATGAAAAAGTAAAAAGACCAAAACGGGATGCACAACAAGAGAAGAGCCTCAAAGAAATCCTAGGTTTTGTTGAGTTTCCAACGATTTTATTATTTTTTACTTGTAGAAAACAATGTAAACAAAATGGGAGTATGTTTCGACTCTTGTAAACGTGTGTTATGGGAGTATGTTTCGACTTTGATAGGTCGCTGGAATGGAGAGACAATTATCATGGGCGATTTCAATGATGTTCGCTCTATAGATGAAAGACGGGGTTCGTGCTATAACCCATCTAGTGCCAGAGCTTTTGATCATTTCATATCCTCGTCGGGTCTTGTTGATGTTAAATTGGAAGGGTACGCTTTCACATGGTTCAACTTGGAGGGATTTGATGCTATGGTGGAACAAACTTGGCGCTCGTTCTCTCATTCTGATGTAAACAAGATGATCCGTTTTAAGAAAAATTTACAGGACCTCAAGGCTATTATTCGGTGTTGGGTTAAGGATAAGAGAAGGCAAAGGTCTGGTGAGAAAAATTCCATCAAAAACAAGTTGAGTGATATTGACAAAGATTTGGACCGCGGGGCTGTTTCTGATACTCATCTTTTTAGGCGCTTGGAGTTACAACGTAAGCTTCGTGACATTAATCAGATGGAAGCTAAGGATTCTTTTCATAAATCTAAAGTTAAATGGGCCATAGAGGGGGACGAGAACTCAAAATTCTTTCATGGTATAATTAATAAAAAACGTTCACAACTAGCAATTCGTGGAGTTTTTGTTAATGGTCTTTGGTGCACTGATCCGGGCAAGGTCAAAGAGGCTTTTTTTAATCACTTCGAGGCTCGATTCATGAAACATGTTGCTCATAGGTTTATGTTAAACTTTCCTTTCAATAAACGGTTGTCTGAAGTGCAAGCTGCTGATTTGGAAAGGAGTGTGTCCCGTGATGAGATTCGGTTGGTAGTTTGGAATTGTGGGGAGAATAAATCTCCTGGTCTGGACGGATATACGTTTGAGTTCTTTAGGAAATATAGGAACTTTGTTGGTCCTGATTTTGGTGAGGCAGTTGAGTATTTTTTTGAGACCGGGTTGTTTTCCAAGGGGTGTAACTCGTCTTTTGTTGCCTTGATTCCGAAAGTTGTGGACGCAAAGTTTGTTAATGACTTTCGTCCTATAAGTTTGATTGGGAGTGTGTATAAGGTCGTCACAAAGGTTCTTGCTAACTGGATGGCGTTGGTTATTGCGGATCTTGTTTCAGATACTCAATCTGCGTTTGTAGCTAATAGAAAGATTTTGGATAAGCCTTTAATTTTAAATGAGATCTTACATTGGTGTAAAAGGAAGAAAAAACAAGACATGTTTTTTAAAGTTGACTTTGCTAAGGCATATGACTCGGTTCGTTGGGATTACTTATTAGATGTTCTTGAGGCTTTGGGTTTGGTCATACTTGGTGTAAGTGGTTTCGTAGTACTTTTGGCTCCACAAGGGCTTCTGTTTTGGTTAATGGTAGCCCTTCTAATGAGTTTTCCTTTCAATGTGGGCTTAAACAAGGCGACCCTTTGTCTCCATATCTCTTCATTCTCATTATGGAATCATTACATATGTCGTTCTCACGAGTAGTCGATGAAGGTTTGTTTAAAGGTGTTCACTTACAAGGGACGATTTCTATTTCTCATCTATTTTATGCGTACGATGCTATGTTTATAGGGGAATGGTCTGATGCATATTTGAAAGGTATCATTAATATCCTTCAGTGTTTTTTTCTTACGTCAGGGTTGAGAATTAATATTCACAAGAGTCAAGTGTTGGGAGTGGGTATCTCTCGTAGCATTATGATGCAGGCGACGTCTTCAATTGGTTGTGGTGTTACGCATAAACAGTTTTGTTACTTAGGAGTGATGGTGGGAGAGTGTATGTATCATCATCAAGCATGGGCCGATACGGTGCTAAAATTAAGATCGTGATTGTCTAATTGGAAGGTAAAAACCCTCTCTATCGGTGGTAGATTGACTCTTTTGAAATCAGTCCTTGGCGCCTCCCCGTTATATAATATGTCCATTTTTAAGGTTCCTAAAGGAGTTTTAAAATCTATGAAAGCAGTTCGTAGCAATTTTTTCAATGGAGCTGATTCTAAGGTTAAGAAAATCACGTGGGCTTCTTGGGATAAACTTTTAACATCTAAGAAAAATGGTGGCTTAGGTGTGTCGAGTTTTCATGCTCTTAATCGTGCTCTCCTTCTTAAATGGGTGTGGCATTTTATTTCTCAAGATGGTTCACTTTGGTTCTACGTTATTCAAGCGGTTTACGGGCCTTCGATTGTTTCTCATCCGGTTAATTTATCATCTAATTGGTGCTTTATTGTTCGCGAATTACATTTGTTGACGGACAAAGGTTTTGATTTTTTGTCTCATTGTAAAAAACGCATAGGGGACGGCAATAGAACGCATTTTTGGGTTGACAAATGGATTGGTGATAAGCCCCTTCAGGATTACTTTCCCCGCCTATTTGCGCTAGAGTTAGATAAAGAGGTCTTGGTTGTGGATAAAATGAAGGTTGTAGTGACTCATTCATTCAGACGTCATGTGCGGGCTGGCTCCGAGCATCAACAAATGGTAGAATTAAACTCGTTAATGGAGTCAGTGTCTCTTTCGCAGTCTCATGACAGATGGATTTACGACTTGGCTGGTGATGGGGAATTTCATGTCAAAGAGGTTCGTAACTCTCTTGATAACTTATTTCTCCTTTATCATTTTGAACCCACGAGATGGGTGAAGTATATTCCCATTAAGATTAATGTTTTTGCTTGGCGGGCCCATCGAGAATATTTACCTACTAGAGCTAACCTAAATCGTAGAGGAATTATCTTGGATTCTTCTACGTGCCCTTTATGTCAATCTTCAGAGGAGGACATCCATCACGTTTTATTTAGATGTGATTTGACCCAGATCATGTCATTTTCGGATTGGCAGAGTTCTATGTCATTTTCGGACTGGCAGAGTTGGTTTTCTTCTATTCGTCTTCCAACCAAAGTCAAGAATATGTTGGAAGGTGTTTTTTGTGTTGCTTGGTGGTTTATTTGGGGATTGAGGAACCGCACTATTTTTAGTGAGACGCTTCCAAGAAGATTAGTGATTTTTGACGACATAGTGTCATATTCTTTTAATTGGTGTTCTAGTAGATGTAATAGGGCGTTTTCGTGGGAAACTTGGTTAAAAAACCCTCATTTAATTTCCTTGTAATGGTTCTTCTAGCTTCTTGCTAGTTTAGTTATAAATTTTGCCGTTCTAAAAAAAAGACAACAATGTAAACAAATCCATGATGTCACCACTTGGGGAGAGATTGTTAGAATCTTAACTGGCAAATTTATTTAATCTCATTTTAGGTATTCTTGAATTCAATTAAATTGTTTTATAATTAATTAATTAATGTTTAATTTTTTTGTTATTTTTTGTTATATATTTTTATCATTCTTTTAATTTACTCGAAGTATATAAAAATAAAAGTTATTAACCAAAAATGGCTTTAAAACGTTGAGTTTCATCGATGATCTAATTTGTTAAATAAATTGCCAAACTAAAATGATATGATAAATTTACTAGCAAATAACTTTTATTTCGCCATGTTAATATATATATGAAGTGTTTTTTTATTTAATTAGAATTACAATATATAAAAAGAAGAGTTAATTGCATAAATCGTCCATGTAGTTTGCCGGGTTTAATGAAATTGTTCTCTCGAAAGAAAATTTAACGGATCCTCTCCTTATGGTTCTGACCCGTATCGAGTTTGGTCTCTTGACCACTATAACTCTGTTACGTTGACCGTTAATTGTTGGTTTAGATGATGAAAATGACATCAATACCCTCATAAGTGTTCATAATGGTCAATGTGGGTTGTTGCGCTATTTTTTTATTTTTTTGTTTTTAAATTTTTATTATTATTTTATTTCTTTTTAATTTTAATTTTTTATATGTTTTTTACGTTTATATACCTTATTTTTATGTTTATCTGCGTTTTTGTAGATTTGGTACGGTTTCGTATGGTTTTGTTAGTATTTATCTGTTTTTGAACGTTTTTGTACTTTTTTGTACGTTTTTACGTATTTTTGAGTTTTTGAACTTCTTTGTATGTTTTCATTCGTTTTTGTCGGTTTTTAACGTTTTCATAAGTTTTTCGTCTGTTTTTGTACGTTTTGTATGTTTTTTTAAGTTTTCCAAGTTTTTCTACGTTTTGTCCGTTTTCATATGTTTTCATCCGTTTTTATCAGAACTTAGAAAAACACTAACAAATGCATAAATAAAATCGGTTCAAGTATAAATAAAACGTAAAAAAAGTTTAAAACGTATAAGAAACATACATACCAAAAACGTTATATTCAACGTATAAGTAAAATCGGTTCAAGTATAAATAAACATAATAAATAAACGTTAAAAAACGTATGAGAAAACGTACGCACGAAAAACGTTAAAAAAAACGTAAAAATAAAATCGGTTCAAGTATAAATAAAACGTTAAAAACGTATAAATAAAACCGATTCAAGTATAAATAAAACGTTAAAAAGCTAATATTTGAAGGTTAATAATAATGTTACTATTCATTTGAATTAAAAACAATATTTAAAGGTTACTTTAGCATTTGTGTGAGAAAAAAATAAGATGAATGTATGAGAACAAGTT
>BQNB010071591.1:0-20675 GCA_026074375.1 Tanacetum coccineum
GTTGGGTTTTAGATCAAACTGATTTTGTAGAGAATTGTATATTAATACATTTTATGTTAGGTCGCCAAAATGATGATGATGAAAATGTTTCTTTGAATTACTATATAAATAATGATTTACGTATACAATTTGGTAGAGAGGAATTCTGCCTAGTAACTGGGTTAAGTTTAGGGTCGAAAATAGGGAGGGGTATGACACCCAAGCTAATCTTCCTTTTAGACGACGTGTGTTTCCGTCACATTTAGATGGGCAACCTATTACGGGTATCGACATAGAAATGCAGAAACGGAAAAATAAAAACAAGTTCAACAAAAACATTTGAAGAATCATTTGTAATAATATTCATGTAACTCAATATGTTTTAACTGTAACATACAAGACAACTCAATGACAATGATGTCTATCACTTCAAATTACACGCGATTTACTAAAGTATTTGTCAAGTAATTGACTATAAATAGACACATATTTTAAGCACTCTTACTAACAAAGATTTTTATCCTTCACACAACTTATTAATTTTATCTTTTCATTTTCTACCATGGCTACTAACCCAGAAAACGTTAGGTTAATTGTCCTTATGAAACTACAAGAAGCAATTGATGAAGAAGCTATTTTGAAAGAACAAATTTTAGCCTTGATGCATCGCTTTGCTGATAGGTTTACGGATCATATGATTGAAATTAACAATCTCATGGTTTTGCAAGATCACGCACTTGTCGACTATGGAAAGTACGCCCTAGGATGCATGACTGGGGCGGACATGAAAAAATGTGTATGCTTGAAAAGCGTCAGGGATGAGTTGCTAAGGAGCATGAAAGAAAAACGTCAATTGATTGTGAACTACAGAGACATGTAAAAGCATTATTGCTTAACACCAGTTTGCTAACCATGTATGTCGTTCTGTGTGTTGTTTTTATGTTTTCATATCGTCTAAATAAGGATGAGTTGCTAGTGATTCTCATGTTGTAATGCTTTTTAATGACTACCGTTAACTTTTATGCTTTCAATTACAACTTTTATAATTGCAAAAATATAGGTTTAAAATTTTTTCAATTTTTTTAAAAAATGACTAACTGACACACTTTGCACCATCGTATCTTATGCATATTAAAACTAATTTTAGTAAATTTTGATTCATTAAGTAGAGCTCATCAAAGACTACACAGATAACCAAATAAACAATTTTAAATAAAACATTTGAGTATCCAAATACGTACGCAAAAATGCCCGAGATCTTGAATTTCAATAAACAAAACATGGTAACCCTAAACCCTAAATTTATACCTCACCAGAATTGAAAAAAAAAATTGTAAATCGCTAGGGGGGGCGCGATCTACTTAAAAAAAAAGTGAATCGCTAGACACAAAGCGCGATCTACATTAGAAAAAAACGTTTTTTTAATTTACCAAATTTAAAAAAAAATTCAAAAAAAGTAAATCGCTATATACAAAGCGCGATCCACATTTTTATTAATTTTTAAAAAAAAAATTTCTTACGAGCCACTAAAAATAAGACACGTATGCAAATGTAAATCGCTATTCAGGTAGCGCGATTCAAAAGGTTATATTGAAAAAAAAAATTGTCAGTGTTATTACAAGATAACACGAAACCCAAGCGGTTAGTGCGAAAATTTTCACAATATACATGAATATCACAACTTGAAAGGTTTGTGTTTAGTTGGGAAAAAAAAAGCTCTACATAACAATAAAAATAGACAAGTTAAATGATTTTCTTTTATATTTTCAGAATAAAGTTTATCAATTATAAAGTTGATCTTCCAACTATTAGCAATCAAAAGCAACTGTCTTTTCTTGTTTTCACATAAATATATACGTTCAACTTTAGTGCCTAACTTTTTAACTTTTTTAAGGCATTTTGAAAGTTTCATTTTTATTTGACAAAATTACATGTTTTGTGTATGTGGGTTTATTTAAAATTACACTCGTTATCCTTATTCGATTTTAATTACATTTTAATTTTTAAAGTATTTTCGTTGATAATCTCTATTTTAAAAAATTGGAATTATCCGTGTAACAAAGATATAGACTATCTGTGTAATAAAAAACTATCAATTGTTACACAATTGGTCCCTATTTTTTAAAATATGGACCAACGATGCAATGATTTTAATTTTTAAGGCATTTTGAAAGTTTCATTTTTTTTGTTTTAATACATAATGTACAATGATTTTTGAGCATGTTTTAGTAAAATTCGCTAGTTGAATATGTTAATTTTAGTTGGGATATATGTAATTGCTCCGTAAATAAAGCTACTAATGACTTATTCAAGCTCGACTCATTTAAAGCTTAAACAGAACTGGAGTTTAACTTTGTTAAACATAAGCGCTCCCGGTTGAAGCTAAATTACTCTAGCTTTTAACAAACCGAACGCATGTAGCTTACGAGCATCTTCTAGCTCGGCTCATTTACAACCTTAAAGATAAGCTAGTGGATATTGTTGTTACCAGTGTTTTAAATACGAGTTGACCGGCCAGTAAATCGGTTGAATCGTGAACCTGTTAGGTAATCGAACACCGATTTCGAATGAAATGCCTGGTTAAACTGTGACTTAATGGCTTAAACGAGCCAATTAAAAAACCAGATTTTAAAACATTGGTTATTACTATTAAGTTTTTGTTGTTAGTAGATATATGTGAAATCATATTATTCTATAAAATGCTAGATAATAATTTTGTTCCATTGCCTATACATGTCAATACCACTCTACTAAAATAGATAAAGTTAATCTCTTGAAACAATCTAACTTTTGATTGAGAGGTTGCCTATAAGCAATCACTACTTCTATCTTTACACTATTTCTTCATTTTCCTCTCAAACCATTTTTATATCTTTCTTGTTGGGTTGACAGAAACATTTCCAATTTTTGCAACAAATTTACAACGTTATTGACCAAATAAGAAACATGATTCTATCATTTTATATGGTCCTACACAAGTAGAACTATCTTAACTATTAAGTTAGTAAAGCAAGAGCTTTAGGCCTCGAATATCATAAGGCTTCAAAACTTGAAATTTTATAAAAATAAGAGAAAAACCAAATGAAATATTTGATGCTTGTTTGAGCTTTTAGTTTATTTTAAATGTGATATCGTACATCTTTTTATTTTGTTTTCTGAAAAAAAAAGGTAAACAAAATTAGTTGAGAAGATATCAATGTTTTAGTCTCGTGGCAAAATATAACATAGTGAGGATTTATGTGGGTCCAATGAGATAAATGAAGATCATTTTTGATAGGTTTTGGTATAAAAGAAATTTAAATAATTATATATAAAATCGTCACTTTCCGTATAAAATCAAATCAATACAATATTATAATCCGTAACTTTATCGTTTTTATATGTTATTAAGAGTTTAAGACTGATGCAAAATCATCAGGGACGGAACCAGGGGTACTATGGAGTCTCGAGGCACTAATGAAATTTTTTAATGTTGTGTTAATTTTTTTTTTAAAAACATTGATTTTTTTTAAATGCACGTAATCCATCAAAATGTGTTTCCTAAATGCATCCAGTCAATCGATTTTTTCTAAATGCATGCAAATTCTACTTTTTAACTCTATTATATTACTGCTAGAAAAAATTGTGCACCCGATCATATTTTATTCTGGTTTCGTCCCTTATTGTCACAAGAACATCATGTCGTTTTTGAGAATTGCATCGGGATTGAGCTAAACATATATCATAATAGTGAGAGAACTTTTTATGTCAAAATGAAGAGAGTTGAGTTTTTATTTTGATATATGTAGTTTAACCGGTATTTTGCGATTGTTTTTGTAATTTAATCTGACATACCCAAAATGAGAGCCTTCGAGATTTAAAATACCTTTGCATTGTATTTATAAAGCTAGCTAACAAGTAGTGAAATGTCGACCACACCAAAATAAAATTGGGTACGATAACGACGTGTACAAGAGTAGGGACGTGCATATATAGTGTGTGGACGGATATAGGACATAGACAATACAACATTCAGTTGGATAATTCGTATCTTATATGTTTTTCTTAGCTTTATTTGTATAGGTAGGGACGTAAGAAGAAAATTAAAATGAGAAATATGATAAATAACAATAATCAACTTGAACTAGATGCATATTTATTTATTTAGATGCATCTTGATAAGTTTTGAAAATAATTATTGAAATGAAAATGACGCAAAATAATACTAGCAACAAATTTAACACGTAGAAAACGAAAAATATATTTCAACAAAAGTTTAAAGGACAAGTTAATGTAATTGATTAAACTAGTATAATAGTGTACATAACGTGTTACTCAATGATTGAGCAAACGTAATAATTTTTTCTAAGAACATTTATTTGACCCAATAAAAAATTAATGATTAATCAATTGAAATAACAACTCAGAACGTGATCATTTTTACTTTTTTATTTTTTGTCAATGAGAGGCACGAATATCTATGCAATTTTAATTAAAAAAATGATTTTCAAATATAAAATTCAAAGTAAAAACAAGTTTTCGAATAATTATAAATTAAAATGATGCACTAAGCAACCAAGTTTCTTCCATTTCAAGCCTGTAAAGTGTCAAGGAATCAAATTTCTTTTAATAATACTTGTATTTTGTTTTTGAGTTACTAACTATTTCGGCTTATATTTCATAATCAGTTTCTCGGCTTATTTTGAGACTTGTGAGCTTATATAAGTTTATCATGTCGTAATACACTTATATAAGCCAAAAAGTCTTATAATAAGCCAGAATGATGAGGCTTATGAAATATAAGCCGAAAAGCAAATAAGCTCATAGGACCGACTCCCTCATAGATTGAATCTCTCTTCGCGTGGTATGGATATTCCGGCAATCTCTTGTCCTTCTTGCAATGCCAATGTTGAATCTGCTAATCATATTTTCTTCGAATGTGACATTGCTACCGATATGTGGAAGCTCGTTTTTAGATGGTGTGATATTCCTCTTTTTCAAGCTTCTTCTTGGGATTCTTTCAATGATTGGATCATCTCTTGGCATGCTTCTAAAGAGAAAAAACACAGGTTCTATGTTATTACTACTTCGGTTCTTTGGTGGCTTTGGAGATACCGAAATAGCGTCACGTTTAGCTCTCAACCGTTGAGGAAAAGTGATCTATTCGATAATGTTCGTTTCTCTTCATTTTCGTGGCTTCACAATAGGGACCATATGAAGTTATCTTGGAATGACTGGCTTATGTATCCCCTTTCGATCACGCGTAATGGCAATGGTTAGAGCTGCTTTTGGTTTTTTCCTGAAGCTGGCGTTCAAGTTCGCTGGGTTGGCGTACCTGTACGCCAAGGTTTTTTCGTTTGGCATCTTCGTCGGTTTTGAGGATGGTTCTTCTTTTCATCCTTCTCTCGGGACTTGTTTGGGGTTTCATCAAAATCCATCCCGAAGTGAAAACCGGTGGCTCGGCCTCCGGGATGGGGGGTTTTTCTTTTGCCGAAGTGAAAACCGATCCGTCGGCCTTCGTGTCAAAAGTTTTTTCATCCCTTTTGATTCCCTCGCAGTTAAAGTCTCGGGATTTTACCATTTTTTGATGTTATGTAATTCTTTTTGTTGACTCTATTGTACTTTAAGTTTCTAGCGTCTTGCTAGTCTCTTTTTTTTATATATTCCATCTTTGCCGTTCAAAAAAAAAGCAAATAAGCTCATACGCCACATATAAGCTAAAACCAGTGTTGCAAAAAAAAAAAAGTATACAAGGCCGATTAATCACCGCCTAAGTGCTACTGGGCCACCAACCTTGCCGATTTTTGCAAATTTGTCTAACAAATCGGTCAACGACGAACAATGGTGGTCAAACTTGCCGGAAACATGCAAATCTTGCCAGAAATACTTAAAATTTACCGTAAATTTGTTTTAATCACTTATAGTAGTTGTTCTTTTATATATTACAAGTTTTTTTTTAATTATTGCCGGAAATACCTAAAACTCGTCGAAAATACCCTAAACTTGCCGAAAATACCAATCCGATTAATCACGATTAATCTCGCCTAAACCAATTAGAAGCTACAAAGGAATCAACCACCCGACCACCGATTCGCAAGTTTTACAACATTGGCTAAAACAAACACCCCTTAAGACGAATATTATAACACCTACTTAAGTTAGTAAATGTTGTTAGATTTGATAAACGTTTTTTTTATAAATAAACTAGCAGGGTAACCGCGCGTTGCAGCGGCGGGTACCCTGCAATCATGATTTCTGACGAACAATTTTTTCGATCATCATTTTCCGTTACAATAGCGTTACAGATAGCTAGATTTATGATATGTGTTACTTAAAATCAAGTTGCATTTATGAATTGTATCATAAGCTTAATAAGTTGTATTACTTAATTTTTTTTATGCATTAATGAAAAGAGAGGGATGTTTTAATTTTATAAGTAGTATTTAGATTAGTTAGCTGAAAAAAAGTTGTTTTAGCACCACTTGTTTATATTTTTTCTACATTTAAGATTTCATCGTTCGTCTTACGACAATCTTATCTGAGTTTTAGATAGACAACAACTCAAATATGGTAATTTGAAAGGTTAGGATGGTTGCTACACATTTTTTAAAATGGATTTTTAGCGATCGTTGAACGCAGTCTGTTAAATATCTGAAATGTTTCGTTCGTTACACTATAATGATATCCAAAAAACGATCGAAAAATACCATAAAACAAAATTCTTAAATTCGATTTACTCAATTTATGTCTAACAAATATAAGAATTTATTTATGTTATGTACTAATAACGTGATAGACAAAAATACTTCTAGTACGTCTTTTTAATTAATGTCTCTGTAAAATGAATTATTAAATTAAAAAAAAAACACCGACTTTTTTCCGAGTAATGTGGTGGCTGTCTCTTTTAATTAGAGACTTATTTTTAAAGTAATTGGAGTTTTTCGTAATTTTAAGTTGCTCTTTCCGTTCTAAAATAAGTGTACAGATTGACTTTGTGGAGTTGGTTCAACTTTAACCTTAAATATATATTTTGTATAAAGTATTCTTATATAACACACACAAAGAGATGTAAGGTCAAATTGAACACTTATTTTAAGACGAAGGCAATATTAAATTTAGAGTAAATTGAAAAAACCATCATTGACGTACGTACGTCGCATGTGTCGCCCTCGCCTTTTTAAAAATGCGGACGTCGTTTCTGTAGGAATTTATTGGTGCATATATCGTCTCTGTCTCAAAGTGAAATGACTAAAATGCTTCAAAGTGAAATGAAAAAGTCACAGTGAAAAGAAGGACATTTTAGTCATTTCATTTCAGAATAGGATAGTATTCGCATCAAAAGTTTCTCAAAATGACTCTTAAAATTTCGAAAAGATGAGAACTACATATGAGATTTGGACGTACGACAAGGATGTTTTTTTTTAATTTACTCTTAAATTAGTCAATTTGTTAAGTACGATTTCTTAAATTAGTCAATTTGTTAAGTACAATTTCTATAATATATACTTCAGATAAATAAATAGAGAAATGATTGACATGATTAAAATGTGCGCCTAAACTTATGTCTAACATGCATGTCTTTAGTTTATTGGTACTAAGCAAGAGGTCCACTGTCTTACAAACCAATAAACTAAGAATATGCATGTTAGGCATAAGTTTAATCATACATTTTAATTATACCAATCATTTCTCTGATAAAAATTGTCAGAATTTACACAACCCAAGTAGATTTGGTGAAAGTGAATAGAGCTTATAAGAGCTGAAGTCGAAACTGTAATTTTATTTTCGAATATGTTTTGCTTTTAATTGTATGTGAATATTTGAAACATGACAATAAATATAAACATATAAAGAGTTACTTATGTAATTAGTCACATCAACTGATAAAATTTGTTTCACAGATTATAACTTTTAAAAGCTTTTGTAAGTACTTCTACACTAATTAAAACTTATCTTAAAAAATATTTGCTCAAGGTTTTGTAAGCTCTCAAAACCATTAAGCATATCGTTACCTTTAGACTAGGCGTAATGAAGATAACGCCACCACGAGTGAAGAGATGCCATCACGTGTGGTTGCCGGCTTTTTGACAATGGTTTGATGGTGTTTGTTTTTGTGTGTGTGTGCAGTGCATTTTTATATGGGTTTTTTAGCTTGTGCCCTAAGGTACAAGTTAAAGAAGGTTTCACAGACTGTGTGTTATCTTCTTAATGGCCAGCAGTCATTCAGTGGTCTCATATCAGGCCTCACAACCACTGATTGGCCATTCAGATAATGACACGCAGTTAGTAAGATTTTTCTTAACAAGTGCCCTAGGGCACAAATTAGAAAAATCGTATACATAGACAATTTGATAATCATCATTGCACCCATGTAGTAGTTTGTCTAGTGAAAATAGCGGATGCTGAAACAACGGTGATCAATATGACGACTATTACATTGAGAGTGACAATTGCTCATAGTGAAGTTTAATAATATCTAAGAGTTAATTGCAAAAGTCATCCTTGTGGGTTGGTCAAATTGTATGTTTCGTCTATATGGTTCGTAAAGTGCACGCAACCTCTCTGTGGGGAAACCTTGAGCCCGTGTTCGTCCTTGGTCAATCTGAAATGACTAAAATCTCATTGGTCAAATTGAAAATTAAAGAGCGGAACTAATGAGTAGTTTAGTCATTTTAGTTTGCTCAAGGACTAAAACGGACCAAAAGTTTCCCCACAGAAACGATTTTTGCAATTTCTGAACCATACAAACGAAACATGCAATTTGACCGATCCACAAAAACGATTTTTGTAATTAACTCTAACTAAAATGAATAAAAGTGAAAATTTTATTAGACAATAGGGTGTAGTGGGATTTATTAGGGGCTCTAGACAACTTTCCTGAATATGCTCTTTATATTCTTTTTTTAAAAGTATTTTTATTTATCTTGTTTATCTTTCTAATGATTAATTGCGTAAGTACTCACGTATGCCAGATTCTACAAGTCACACGTTGACCAACACTACTAGCTCGGTGAAATTACAACGTAAACGAATTGAACATTCAAAGAATATTTAATCAACCAGAGCCGTTTACGAGGATGCGCAAGGTGGGCGACTGTATAGGGCTCCAAAAGTTTCAAAAACCCAAAATTTGTCCCAACAACAATTATATGCGTTATATGTTATAAACGGTAACACTTTGTATATAACATTTCTCTGGAAAAGCCTTATTATGTAATTTTGTTCAAGGACGGCCCTGTCATGAACTGATTGGTAAAATGTTCATTATGTTTGTTTATTTCTTAAATGAACGAAAATGAACAAAAATAAACATTAGTTTGCGTTCGTTTAGTTAAACGAACGAATAGAAATCTTGTCTGTTCATTTATGTTCATGAACGTTCGATTATGCATTCGTTAATGTTTGTTTATTTGTCTATGTTTGTATATCGCATCTTTTATTATATATTTTTAAATTTTGTTTAGTTGGGCAAAGCAACACTTATACAAAACAATTATATATATTCTTATAAATCTATGTTTATTAGTCTATGTTCGTATATGTTGTTTGTTTATGTTCGTTTAGTGTCTCAATGAACGAACATAAAAATCTCACTTTTAACGAGCAAATTGCAACCCGAACTAATAAAATTCAGCATAAACATGTAAAGAAAAATGTTCTCTTTGAAACAAAAAAAAATTACAAATGGTATAGTATCCAAGAACAAAATAAATTAAATATTTATAATAATTTTAATAAATTATAAAAAGAAATAAACAACCCAGAAAAGAAAAAAGTATACTGTCATTCCGAAATCAAGAAGAGCAACAAGAGAATCTGCTTTGATCTTGTTTAGATCCGCCTTCACCGTTGTTTGACAGAGTCACCCTGTTTACAGATAACTCGGCTTTATATGAATCTGAATTCAAAACTTTTCTACTCACATTGTTGTATATCTCTTTAATAACCATCTCGAAAGCTGTTTTAACATTTGTTGAATCGAGTGCTGATGTTTCCATGAAGAACAGTCCGTGTTTTTCTGCAAGGTTCTTGCCATCTTCCACTGATACAGCCCGGATATTGTCCAAGTCACATTTGTTTCCAACCAACATACGTGCCACAGTGGTCTCAGAATGAGCTGCATAAGTTTTACGGACGGGAATTGATGATAAAAAGAATACATGATTATAACACAGAAAATGAGGTCTATGCATGAGAATAGCAATACGATCATTTAAAACGACAATCGACGTACATATGCAAATTGCAAAACCAAAGTGTTTTAAGCTGAGGCTAATGACTAATTATACAATGGACAACTTCAACATGTTTGACCCATTTGACTTATTTCAGTTCTGCTTAAATTACAGATAACTCGTTAGAGATTAAACATAATTTGATCGGACCGTTTATAAGTAAATGGATCGATATTCACACCTCAAGTTATAACAAAACTATAGAGCATCTCAAAAACCGAGTAAAAATCCAAACTTTACTACTATTATATAATAAGTCTAGGCTAATGAACTGCATTAGCTCCAAACACATCATCGTTGTGAAAAACCTATATGCATAATGTTTGCTAATAACCAAGTAAAGTGCATCCTATGGTTCATTTAGGCAAATGTCATTTCTATTATCATAATACGCAGGGAGATGGGACCCAGTCGCAGTACATGAGAGCGTAGTAAACAGACGGAGCCCTTTTTCAAGAATCCAAAACGGGAACTCTAAATATAATATATGATGGTCTGAAAATTTATTTCTCATCATGTCAAACCTCCTCTTCATTAGTGAACTCACACAACTACATTGAATGATCCTAGCGATTCTCGACACGAAAAACACAATAAGAACCTAACACGAATAAATTGAAACAAACACACATGGTCTACAATAAGCTACGACGATCAGGCTCAGGTCAAACAGGTTGACCTTAACATTGACCCGTTTGACTTATATATAGAATATTAAACGAAGCAAAACACTGCGCATCTCTATAACTTCAAAAGGCTGGCAATTTGTAATTTGACACGAAAAAAGGAATACAAACATATCACTAACTAAGCGACATGACATGATCACATGAAACCTAGAGGGTAGACACATAATTATGTGGATCGCACTTGGGTGGACACATCTTGACCTGACATTGACCTGTTTAACACGAACAATATCTAATCTCACCTGTGGCGTTTCCCGTGCTATATTTTGTGTCATTGTCTAGAAGTCACACTCCCACTAAATTTTCTAATATTGCTCAGAGTCAATATCTAGTCTATAAACATTTCAACCCAACCCAAACTATCATCCCTAATTTATCTCAACCTTTTTCCAAATATGACCCATTTAACACGAATCGGATCTCATCTCATCCTAGGCGTGTTAGTGTATTATGTTTTTGTGTCATTGTCTTAGAGTAGATACTCATACTAAATTTTCTAACATTTCAACTATCCCAAATTATTGCTAAATTTTCTAGAATAGACACTCAAAGTCAATTTCAAGTCAAAACAACATTTCAACTATCCCTAAATTATCTCAACTTTTTTTTCCACACTTGATCAAATCACAAATTCTTATTCAACCAACTTTCAAAATAAAGTCAAACACATCAAGATCCATCAAACCAATATCAAATCCTTTTTCTTTTAACTTACCATTAAGTTCTTACATTTAAGATCATAAATTTGTGTATAAAAAGTCAAATTGCTAGCCTCGCCCATGGCGTGCCACTGTCCTATATTTTTCTGTCATTGTCAAGAATTGACACTCCGACTAAATTTTCCAAACCTTTTCAAAGTCAAGAGCCGGCTTATGGCTTATTTGATTTTGGGCTTATGTTTCATAAGCTCACTTTTTGTGCCTTATTTTTGAAACTTTTCGGCTTATATACACTAATTATGACATAATAAACTTATATAAGCCAAAAAGTTTTAAAATAATTCACAAAAATTGAGCTTATGAAACACAAGCCCAAAACCAAATAAGCCATAAGCCTATATAAGCTGAAACAAACACCCCCAACTATCGACCCAAAATTATCTCAACCATCAAAAACAAACTCAAAACACATCAAGATCCATATAAAAAGCCAAACCAAATTTGTGTAAAAAAGTCGAACTTACTATTACGCTCCTCAAAGTCAATTCTAGGGTGTTTGTTTCGGCTTATGGCTTAATTGGTTTTTTGCTTATGTTTCATAAGCTCGCTATTTGTGGCTTATTTCGAAACTTTTCGGCTTATACAAGTTCATTATGACATAATAAACTTATATAAGCCGAAAAGTTTGAAAATAAATCAAACAAACACCTTCTAAGTCAAAACAACTCCATATATAAAAAGCCAAACCAATTTTTTGTAAAAAAGTCGAACTTACTATTAAACTCCTCAAAGTCAATTCTAAGGTTGTTTCAGCTTATATAAGTTCATTGTGACATAATAAACTTATATAACTCGAAAAGTTTCAAAATAAGCCACAAAAAGTGAGCTTACATAACATAAGCCCAAAACCAAATAAGCCATAAGCCAGCTATATAAGCCGAAACCAACACCCCCTAAGAATTCACATGCCCGCTACGTATTCTAAAATCGCCACAAGTCAATTTCAAGTCAACTAACCTTTCAACACAAACCATCATCCCTAAATTATCTCAACCATCAAAAACAAACTCAAAACACATCAAGATCCATGTATAAAAGTCAAACCAAATCCTACAAAAAAAAAGTGAAACTTACTATTAAGCTCCTCAAGCCACCTAGTAACACTCTCAAAAGTCCCAGTTCTAGAAATATCATAAACCACAAGAGCACCCACAGCACCTCTATAATAAGCTGAAGTCACAGCTCTAAACCTTTCTTGACCAGCAGTATCCCAAATCTGAGCTTTCACTTCCTTCCCATCAATTTCCATACTCTGAGTCTGAAACTCAACTCCAATTGTTGCTTTTGAATGCAAATTAAACTCATTTCTTGCATATCTTGATAAAAGATTGGACTTTCCAACTGCTGAATCACCTATTATGACCACTTTGAAGAGATACTCTTCACCTTCGTATCTGATGAATCCATGGATGGATTTGGAATTGGTTTCTGGGTTGTGAAATTGAAGTGGTTTTGGAAGTGGGTTTGTGTTGGTTTTGTGTTTTGATAGGCTGGAATGTGAGATTGGGATTTGGAATGTGAGCTGGCAAAGATGGAGGTGGTGGTAGGTTTATGATGAGTGGGAATTTTAAGTTTTAAAACATGACAAAGGGGAAGACAAGATTTTGTTTCTTAATTTTTATTTAGGATAAAGAACCTGTAGAGAAACCAAAGAACTTTTCAAAATTTACGATTTGGTACGATCGAACTTCAAAAATTATCGAGTTGTAGGATACTGTTCTACGCTTTTACAAAGAGTACTCTACATATTGGCACATTTTGAATATGCTGTTCGACGTGCGTCATACACGTGATAAGGCTGACACGTGCACACCAATAACCGTGACACAACATCAAAAATGTGACAAATAATGAACACTTAAATGAACGTACACTACCAAATCGATAATTTTTGTAAGTACACGTACCAAAACGAATAATATTGAAAAGTTCAGTTGTATTACTTATGCGTCCTTATCCCATTTTATTTTAAGAGAACCATTCCTCGTAGGCTACCTGAGATACGCGAAACAAAAGCTAAAATACATGAAGAACGATGACAAGAATCGGTTCAAGGAACCCGACGAGAACCAGACGATCGACTTGGACCAATGGCAATATATTCGTCTGGTTCCTTAGTCCCGTGTCATTGAGACGTCAAAACGTTTTGTCGGATCTTGATTCGGTCCGCGTTAAGTTTTACATATACTTAGATCAGCCTTATTGCCACGCTGTAATAAAACATCGACTTAAACTGAACGAACGGTCAAACAATAAAACCGACATGCACGTCTAAAATCGAATCGAATCGAAAACTGATTTTGTAGAAACATGAACCGAGAATCAAACCGAAATGACTCGCTTCGGTTTGGTTCGATTTAGGTGTGTGTTTTTTTTTGTTTTTTGCTCGAACTGAACCGGAGCCGAAAAATCGAATGCAGGCGAATATATCATTTTCTCATTTATAAATGATGAAACTTTAGGATCCAATAACAAAATTATTATTAAGATCACTTTTCTTAGCAAAGACATTCAATGAGTATATATCATTTTACAATTTGCTGTGTCATAATGTGAACAACCTAGTGTAATAGCAATGATAGATTTGTTGACAATTTTGGTTAGGAAAATGATTGAGAGATTTAGTGGGTGTTTGGCATTGCGGTATGTAGTGGATTATTAGATTATTGTGATTCGATAACGTGAATAATCTATTTTTAGTGTTTGGCAAATAAAATCACATAAGTGATTATTCACGTTTTGGAGATCTTAAAATGGAGTTTTGGAAAAGCAGCAAGAGGGTTGCTTTTATAAAACGTGGTTTCTATCAAAGTGCAAAATTACACATTTATTACCCTCACAAAAATATCAATGGTTACGTGTCACTTTGCCAGCTCTCATGTTTGATAAAAAGAGTGGCTTTAATTGTCATTTTACAATTTTAAATAATAAATTATTTGATTTGCCAAACACTCCGAAAAGTGATTATCTGATTATTGCGATATCAAACATCATAATCAAACCCAAACACTATATTTCAAAACCATGTTTTACAACAGCTGATTATCTGATTATTCATTTTCAAAACGCATAATCTATTTTTAATAAGCAATCCCAAACACCCCTTAAAGTCGATGCTATTTTCTCTTTTAGAGTTTGTATAGGCTCATTTGTATATAAACTAGAGATTTGGGATCAACTTATACTTAGCATCTTCATTGCATTGTTTTTGGAAAGCTTTTCACTATTTGTAAAAGATTTTTTAAATACTTTTTGCATTGTACTAAAGACATGGTGAAAAACTTTTTAATGAAAGACTTGGTAGATCACAAGTCTTTGAGACTTAAGACTTTGTGGTATTTATGAATTTTATTTAATGTAAAAAGCTTTTGAATAGCTTTTTTACGTTGAGGAACTTTTGTAAGCATAGGTTATTGTATGACAAAATTAATGAGAAAGTGATGTGGCAAAACTAAAAAGTCATTTTGAGATAGAAGCATCGTGAATGCTCTTATAAACTGGAGATTTAGGATCAACTTATACTAACACACTTTGAAAGAATCTTTATTTCCTAACTCTATAATAATTGCACACAAATTTATATGTGATAATTGATGTGACAGACTTAAAATGCCATGCTTGTCTATTGATGAGTTAGTTGTTCATTAGTTCAAAGATACGCACTCATACTTTAGATAAGCATTTTTCCCTATACCAAATTATCAATTATCATTTAAAAGTTAAAATTATTGGACGAGTATCCGTACATAACAAAATGATTTTATAACGGTATATAATTGTAGTGATAAAAAAAATTCCTAAGTTGTAAACGAAAAATAATAAAAGGGGTAAATTACACCGTTCGTCCTCAAACTCCACCATGTTTGCCCGTTTGGTCCTCAGATAACGGGGACTCTCATACGGGGTCCCTTTTTGACACTGTGCTTACCTGTTTGGTCCCCGGAGACCCATTATGGGTAACAACAGTTATCTCCGTCGTTATCCAGGCCACGTCGCCTTTCTATTGAAGGGCACAATCGTCTTTTCACTAATCTTTTTTGTTGCGTCGTTGGTCCCTGACTACCTCTTTAACACAGTATATGTTACTGTATATTTTTTTGTCGTTTTTCTATTGCACGATTGGTCCTTGTGACGTGTTTATTCTCCCTCCCCGCCATTATCCATTTTTTTCCCATTTATGGTTGTTAAATTAATTTCTACTACGGATCGCATATAAGAACGGTCTTGGTGTCAAAGAACATTATCCATCTATCGAACATACGAATCATCTTCTTGCGTTGAAAAGTATAATCATATATCATCAATGATAACCATGGTCTATCGAACATAAAGATGATCATCTTCTTGCATCAAACTAATCGGTTAGAATCCTTATCATTGTCATCGTCATCGGTTTGCATCTTCTTCATCATCCGTTTTGCATCCTCGTCATCATCTGTTTTGCATCGTCGTCGTCATCCGTTTTGCTCCTCATCGTTGATTTTGCATGTCGTCACCAATAATTTTGCAGCATCATCAATCATGTTCTTTCACTAATGATTACAATATCATTACCATAATTGATCATCTTGTTATCATATATCAAGATCGTATTTTTGGCATATTTGAATTTGAAATTATATTGATCGAAGTTATTGAAATAATGAACCTAAAAAGGTAAACTACAAAATTAAAATTGAGAAAAAACATGAACTTGGAAAATTGTTCGAACTATTTAAAGAAATAGACAGAGAAATCAATTTTGAAAAAGTATAAATGATGCACACACAAAAAACTCTTAGAACGTGTTCATCAATTTATAGCTAAAAAGACTTTGAACTTCAAAATATTTACACATATACCACAAGTTAAACATACACGTGTAAACACAAACATGACACGTATCAGTCCAAGCTTCATTCAAACAAAAGTTACGTAATACGGAGTACTACAATTCTCTTATATATTGGGAATATAGCCCTTATTAATATCACTCACTTCCAATAGTAATACATGCAGTAGAAAACTCATAACTAGGGGTGGCAATTCGGGTCGGATTCGGGTTGGCGGGTTCGGGTTGATAGGTTGGCAGGTCAGAAAACCCCAACCCGAACCTGAACCATTTAAATAATCGGGTCAGCTATGTCAACCCTAACCTGTTTACACATAACTCGAACCTGACCCATTTAACCCGTATATATACTTGGGTCGGCATGTTAAATAGGTTACACGGGTTGAATAGGTTAAATGGGTTTTGGGTTTACCCATTTAACCTGTTTTATATACAAAAGTTGTCACATTACACGGGTTAAACGGGTTTGTGGGTCGACCCGTTTAACCTATTTAACACATATAATAAAATATAAATAATTTCTAATCTAAGAAAAAAAAATCTTAAACGGGTTGACAGGTCGATCCACTTAGTTTATTGTCAACCCGAACCTGAACTGATTAATAAACAGGTCAGATGGGTCGACCCAAATTTCGTGTCGGTTTTAGGTCGAGTTTCATGTCTGGTCAGAAATTGCAAGCCCTAATCATAACTACTCACAACATGTGTTTCAAGTCCTCATTTCACGTACAAACGTGGCGGATCTGCATGTTAATATTCATACAAATGTAATTACATTTGGCTGTAAAAACTATACGTGTTGAAACACCATTAACGGCCCCTAGCTAAACATACATGTGTACACACAAACATGACAAATATCACACATGTCTTAACTAACTGACAGGTGTTTCAATTAATACTAATATTAATATTAACATAAATAATTAAATATAAAATGGTATGCAAGAGATTATCACATTGTCACTCTCTCGTAACAAAATATTTTCGCACACTTTTAATTGTTCTTCACTTTTGAGTGATCTTAGTGATTTTATATGTTAACATAAATAATTTTAATTGTGGTCAAAACGTCAAGTTATTGAACCCACATCATCGTCTTCACAATCATTACCGAATTTAGATTGGATTTAACGAATACCGCAAGCAACCATCCCAAGATCCGACGATGATCCAAGCAACCCTCTCAAGAGCCGATGATGATTCAACTACAGTAGTGCCGCTGACTACAACCTCGGTGTCGACCCACCACCGAACCTAATTTTTCGTCATCATCAGAGTGAAAGACCACATGACACATATCATGTGGATTGGATTATATAAAGCAAGAATGAATGCCAGGTTAAAGAACCATATGGTATGTGTGTTTGTACAGTAAAAAAACAAACAACGTAGTTGGTTGCTATAAAATAGGAAAGCGAAAAAGAAAACAAAAAATAAAGACCACATGGATGGGGAAGAAGACAAAAACAAGAACACTAACGGTTATTGTTTGGACTAAGTAGTCAGGAATCAACGGTGCAATCAAATATGGGACGAAAAGACGAAAATACCCATCGTGTGCACGGCACATGCGAGAGATAACAATGGAGATAATCGTCGTTACCCATAACGGGGCTCCAGGGACCAAACGGGTAAGCACAGTGTCAAAAAGGGACCTCGTATGAGAGTCCCCATTATCTAGGGACCAAACGGGCAAACGGGGTGGAGTTTGAGGACCAACGGTGTAATTTACCCAATTTTCTTTGTAAGAATCCCACTACCTTTACCAACTTTTTAATATACTCTCATTTTATGTGGGTTCAATTTTGAATCAACCAATCATAAATTGTTTTATTCAAATTTTATCATAATAATGTTTTTAAACTTTAATTTTTTAGTAATTTATTATATATTTTTTTTATCTCTCTTCATTTAATTCAAAAACTATACTAAACTTAAATCAAAATTCAAATCCAAATCCTAATCTTAAACCCATGTACAAACCAAACGGCTAAGTTTATTGATGACTATCATGATGTAACAAACAAATAACAAAAGCTTTACTAGATTTGAAATGTTTAGGAATTTTTTGAAAATGTTAACTATTCAACAAAAATTTATGGATTAGAATCCTTTAAAGTTGAGTCAAACATGATACATCATGTTCACCAATCACAAATAAGTTAAATGTTTGAAACATTTCTTTTTAATAAAAATCAAGGGTCGATTTATTTATTTACACTCACAACAAACTTAACATGATGTATCATGTTTAACCATAACTTGAGATGATCTTTTTCCAAAATTTATTATATTTTTTGAAATTCAAACTCACACACATAGTTGTAGTATATAATTTCACACGACTTAACTATCTCCTTTCATCACTTGAACAAATAAATTCTTTACATTTCATACATAATCATTTAAGAGATAATATTATTGACTTGAGATCAACATAGACCCAAAATTTAGCATAGACCTAATGAACAAATCTTAGTCATTCATTTTTTCAACAAAATAATAAAAACACAATAATAAAAACCCACTTTCTATCTCTTTTTTAAAAATAAAATATCTTGCAAATGGTAAATCGTCAAACGATAAAAAATACACCATCGCTACGAGTATTTTTTTATCTTTCAGTAGACATCCACTTCGATATACTTTCGAAAAAAAAAATTTGTATTTTTTTCAGACGTGACTAAAAAAATTCAAAAAAATTTTCGTTGAAAGTATATAGAAGTGCACCTCTATAAAAAAATAATTTAATTTTCGTCGCGATGGTATGTTTTGTTTTGCATAACGATTAACGGTTTGTGAGATATTTAATTTAAAAAAAAAAGGTGAAAATTGTGTTTTTATTATTTTGATAGAAAAAATAAGTGGTTATGATTGATTCATTGAGTTTATGCTAAATTTTGGGTCTATGTTGAACTTTTAGCTACTATTATTGTACATTATCTATTGACCGATTTTGATTAATATAAATATAATATTTTCAATCATCTAGAGGAGATATACAAAATTATCCCGTTATTTAGTTATGGTTCTCTACTTTGTTTGGGCAGATACAAATGAATATTTTGTAGTTAAAATTGTCATATATAATACTCGAAAGTTGTCCAACATCACGCAGTGGCAGGGCAGGGAGGGCGCAGGCCCTCCTCCCTCCTTTTAAAAGATTATCTGTGTAAAATTTTTAAATTTAAAGAGTAAATTGCTCCCCAAAATAAAGTATTTAAAGACTTTTTCATTAACTACTCTTCGGGAAATTATTTTCTGGCTACGCCTTTTATCACGTATGAAATTCTACCATGTTTTTATACATAGATCGAGAATTTGACCCAATCGTATTTTTGTTGTTGATGGTTTTTATCGAAAATATGTCATAACATGATAATATATAGAAAATGAATATGACGTTTTATTGTTTTAATTGTAACTTTATTTGATAGATTTGGGAAGATCAAAAAAACTAGTTTTGAAATAACAAACTTCATGTTCTTCACGTTAGGTTGTTACATGAAACTCATCTGATTCTTCATTACAACAACTTCATTTATGCAACCATTTTAATTTCATGACATGTGTACATATGACTAAATGCATTAATAAACTCAGAGGGTACAAACCTAACATCATTTTCAATTAACACTTCAATAGTTGCTTACAAATTCAAACCATCACGAGATGAAAATGTCTCAAATGACATACATACATGTCTTATATATATAAAAATGCATTGATTTTGATATTCAACTTTTGAAAGATAGAAATATAACACGAACCACTACAGATTGATAAAATACCAACCTCTTTACAAAAGATATATATTAAAGGTGATCGAGAAAAGAGTCGGTAATAGTTACGTGAATATCTCGCATACACAGTTTACATATTGTTCAAAATACTCGTCCTTCTCAAAATTAAAGGTGATCAAGAAAACAGTCACTCTTTAAAAAAATATCAAAACTATATAACCAATAACACTCAGATTATCACTCTGCCAACCTCCCCCTTAGTGATTATTATTAAATCTCAAAGATATAAAAAGACTAGTCTCCAATCGGATGCTAACCAAACAAATACAAAAGAAATCACTGATTGTCCCTACTAGGTAGATCAAATCACCTCACAACAAAGATTCACTCTAACACTCAGAAAATTAGAATAAATGAAGAGATTGATCACTAATCAATACAAGAAAAGACTCGAAAAGATATTGAGATCAATATCAAATACACAAGATTGAAATAGA
>BQNB010071592.1:8933-32715 GCA_026074375.1 Tanacetum coccineum
TTTGTTCTTGTGTTCATCTTGGTATAGATATTGATATTCCGCGTCAATATTTGTATTCACGGTTATTGTCTCTCATAGTATCTTTGGATTTATTCAGAGGACTATAAGTCGTTTAAGGCTCATTGAGATCCTGTTGATAAGGACCTACAACACACACGTTTTGTTTTAGTCGACTCTCATTGAGAACACACACCTTTTCTGGATGTCTACCTCTTGTACACACACATAAACTACACGCCTGATATCTCTTTATATAGTAGAGATATCTAGGTTTACAAAGGATAAGAACAAATAAGATTAGGAAACTATAAATCAACATTAAATACTATTTGACTAATCTTCAATCAGCATTAATGTTGATCTTTATCTTTTAGCTGATCTTTATCTTATACTTGAATGAGGAGCTCTTCTAGGAAATATTTAAAATCTTCCATCTTTTAAAGAATTCCAGCTTTGCGTTTGAGTCCTTTTGTTTCATTCTTTTATTCACTTTGTCTCATCAAATCAAGAATCCTAACAACATTGGTACGTCGTACCAATTAACTTTGATACGCTGTACTGATTCATTTTGGTACGTCGAACCAATAGACTTTGGTACGCTGATTGATGTTCTTTGGGAACGCCAAATATAGTGATCCAGATCGCGATCCCGGGTGATCCGAGTCGCGATCGTACCGCGTTTGGGTACGAATGATTCAAAATGCTAAACGCGGCCGAGTCGGCATTTCTTGTGACTTTGCTCTTGCTTAATTGCGGAGTTCTGATAGGATCCAGTGCATTTCAGCAATTTACATTTCAATTAACCTTAAAGTTACCAAACTTAATGAGACAAAACCTAATTTAACATAATGAGATAAAAAAAACTCACAAAATCAATAGGGAGCGAAACAGACAATCTCTCATCAATATAAACATTCTTAACATTGGGAAACCATCTCACGAGGAGATTGAAAAGCGCGTCGGGGCTCCTGGAAGCCCTGATACGAATCGTGTCACGGCTGATCTGTTCTAAACTCAACCAACGATGGTACACCGGTGACGTGGCATCCCGTGAGAATTTGGAGTCTAAGTTGCGAAATATTTCTATTAGGAGTTCGTCTGGTAAGGTTGTATTGATCCAATCTAAGTGGCCCCTGTTGGCCATATCCATGTGTTTGTTTTTTTCACCTTTTGGTGTGTGTGTTTTTGTTTGTTTGACTTTGGAGGTGATGATAAGTGTTGGGTAAAAATGGGAAGTGTTTAGAAGTGTTTGTATTTTTTTTACTTTCAACAAAGTACAAAAATTATGTAACTTTGGTATCTTTTGGCAAAATGGGTTAGGGGTGTTCATAATTCAGGTAATACTCACAGGAACTGAAAATCGAAATCGAATTGAAAAATTAAATTGAATTTGTAATAGAATTAAATTTGTCAAAACCAATACGAATCTTATCTATTATACTAAAAGATTGAGCCCCTAAATTTATTTGGCTGTATCTTTAAAAGATTTGTCTCACTCAGAGAGCCATAAGTACAAAACCCTGTTGCATACTGAAACGGTTATTAGTCCTGCATTTACACCCTTCAACCTTTAATCTTCCATCCATGGTTCCTTTCTTATATCAAAATACCATTCATTCAAAACCCGTATACAAACAAGACAACAGTTTTATGCCCAAGTTTTGTAAATGTTGCTCTCACAATTGTACGAGCAGTCTATAGGTATTCCTTGTTTACACAACCCCTCCTCCTTCGACTGTTACACAACATCTTGATTTGTCTCTTGATTTTTCTTCCACCGTGGATAAATCATATCCACCATATCCAAGTAACCTCAAGAATCCATCTTTTTAGTCTTTTTAAATCATCATCCAGTTGGTTCAATGGCTGCACAGGTAATTTCTGTTTACCTAAATCTATTTTGCAGGTTTGGTATGTGGTTTGATAAGATTTTGTTTTGATTTTCAGGAAAAAAATTGCTTTTGATTATTTATTGGGATTTTTGATTTTTATGCAAAACAATTTAGGGTTCTTTCCTTTAATTGAATTGATGCAGATTTAAGGTTTTTTTAAACTTTTTATGTGGTGTAATATTGTAGGTGCCTGAAATTTGCCCGAGCTAGGTTCATCAACATTAACGATTATAGGTATGTGGTTTTTCTTTATTTTAATATGTTTGTGCCGTTGTTAGAATAGTGTTGTTAAAAAATTGAATTAAATTTGCAATTTGATGGGTCAGCTTATGACATAAGCCATAACTTCAAAGTAATATGCTCGGAACTCAACAAATTAAGCTTTTCAGCTTCTCCATATCTCAATGAGCCGATAAGCACATATAATAAGGTAATTCAAACACCCCCTACGTTAGTGTATGGCTTATAAAATAAATGTATTTTTAGTTAGTGAAAACTTCTTTTTTCAGGCAAAGTAAGCATAGGCTGCTTCGATGAAGAAAAAACTTTGAACTCCGTATATGTTAATAGAAGATGTGGGAAACCTTTTGGGAAAATATTGTGTAACGTACTTCATTTTGGAAAGTAGATGTTGATCCATCGTTCCAGCCTCCATTTTCTTTCAGGCTCACCTCAGCGGATGGGAAAACAGATGTAGCAAATAATTTCATCTACTCCCTGGCAATGCAAAAAAATAACACACTACTTATAAGTGTGGTATTAAATATGTTGACCAAAATGGTACAAACCATAGTTTGGTATTAAATCTGTTCTGCTAAATGCTGAGTTTCCTATAAATTCAAGACTACATGTCCTCGAGGTATTTTCTTTGCCGAACCTAATTGTTTCTGTATGGTTTTATTAAAATGATATGCTTATTATTATTGAAATTTTCTTATGCTTCAGGGATTCAATGTTGGGCTCTTTGATTATCTGATTACAGCTGATGACGGTGACTAAAAAAAAGGAACAAGCTGATGGAGATAATTAGGGCGAGAGGAAAAAGTTTTAATTGCTTCTTCTTCTCAAAATGTTCAATCTTTTTTGCTTTTACTTATAACTGTTAATTTTTTATTTACCATTGTTTAAAGTAGGATTTGTTGCATATAGTGGAATCATTCGTGACACAGATGGCTTTCTTCGATGTTCTTGGCACTTTTCAGGAAGCAAGTTGCAGTAAAAAAATGGATATTATGTTGTATCTTGACGAGCTCTAATTTGCAGCATTGGTTCTTTCGCGTGCACCAAAAAGCGAGTATGTTTGGAGCCATAGGTAACATTTGAGAAGGTGACTCCTCTATAAGAAAGTTTTCTTCCTTAAAATAAATTATGGACCCCAACAGGTTTAGTTTACACCCTGTTAAACACAATAGCCACTAATAGCATTTACGTATCCCCGCTTGCTTCTGTTAGTTAACATTGTATGCATCCATTCCATATAACTAGATTAGCTTAATTTATATCCTATTAGATGTAGTAACCGCTAATAGTATTAACGTACCCCCATTGCTTCCGTTAACCAACACCGTATGTGCCCCGCTTTACATAACTGGATGTCGGTTACATTGTATAACTTAAAGTAGACGAACCTAATTTATAACTAGAAAAGTATAATGCTGCTCCTTTCTTATCAATGTATACACTAAAGTATACAACAACTAATTTACAACTAAAATACTTCATTATCATATATCGTTATTGACATACATATGTATTGGCACATCTGTAACTGTTATACATGTTCTATATTTACACAGACCCATATCACTTTGCAATGATTTTTTTACTTTGAAAATTTATGATTATCATATATTTTACATATACATACAACAACATTTAACTATTATGTAAAAACTATCTCAGTATCTAACACTAAAAAACACTATATACATACTTTCTCCAGGAACATGGCGACAATGAGCAACATTAACAGGACACGTGAAGATAAAGGCAAGATGATCATCACAGATCAGGGATTACAGATATCGTCGATCTAAGGCCAACACACTGCAACAATACAATTGAAGCATTAGTATATCACAAATGGACTTCTAAACACATCCACACACGACAACCAGTCAAGTATTACTGCATGTTAATTGACAAACAGTTACGTGAATAGCTATACCCCACCCGTCCTCTAATAAATACAGTATATAAATAACTTAACCACTTTCATTTACATTTTCAGGGTACTGCTATACAGGCCAATATGGATGTCAAAGATGCCGATTACTTCAACCAGTTAATGCAAAACCACAGGGCATACCAAATTTCAGGCTTTAGCTGTGAACAAACAAGTCACTGGGAACGAACCCTACAAAACCATACGCCTCTTATATTTGGCAGGTTCATTGATCTACAGGAGATATCAAATGTCGGTTTTCATGAACATTAATTCAATTTCGCTGCCTACAATGAGCTTCCAGCAAAAGCAGATGTCAAAAATGTAATGGGATGATGAAAACTTTAAGTCCGTATGGGGTTGTTGCTCTGGACAGCACGACGTATAACTGTCCGTGTCCAAAAAACAGGTTCAGGGAGGTACACTCCTATCTTTTTTGGCCTTTATTTAATCAGGTTTGAGTGTAGTGTTAGGTTTGAAAATCAGGATCAATAAGCAATATAGTGATAGTCTAGAGAGAGAAAGTAAAGAGAGAAAGAGGGAGGAGGAGAGATTAGAGAAAGAAAGAATGAGATTAAGAAAACACCTAGAGACACCAAAGACACACACAGACAAACCTTACAAATGAGGGTGGTGGAGGGGTAAAAACCCATTTACAATATACCATGGAGCCCTTGGTCCGTCAGACTTTTACAATTATTAAGCCCATTTGACTTATTAGCCTTTGCATTTACCATCTCCTAACCTATTACACAATAATATTTCATTATTTATTACAAGACATTTAGCTCAATAAGATCTCACTTTTATAATCCTAACTGGTATCAAAATATGAATTTATAGATTCTTAACTAAAGCTCTTATTGGCTTCTGCAGGCTTTGTTGCGTGGGTATAATGTTATTACTTATGTTCAAACCGGAATGCATAAAACTTTTACACTCGGTAAAACTTTTACACTCGGTAAATAGATTATTTTAATGTGTAAATAGGTTCTGTGTTGCGTACATAGGCTGGAGAAAAAGCTTCCACCTGTTCTTCAGGTGACTATCCGGCATTACCTCATCGAAATTGTTTTGACGGGTGATCGTTCAAAAGGAAAGCATTTTTTAACCAATGAATCTATGCAAGGAGCAATTTCCATTGACGAAACAATGATAAGAAAACAACCTGAAGCAATGAGGAATGGCAATAAAAAGTGTAAGCACCAATTTTTTATCCAACACTAATCTATTTGTTCTTGTGTAATATGCTATGCTAACAAAAAGATTATGATATATACACGTGGGTCATCTCTATGGTACAGGAAAATAAATTACGTTGACTCAACAATTGATGAAATGAATGAGCAAAGCGAGAATTTGAAACAAATCCAAGAACCAGATACAACACCTTTATGGCATCCAAGAATTACGATAGGTAATAGGCAAAGAGATTTGTTTTACTTCTAAACGCTAATCAGATGGAATTAAAAGGAATAAGTTTGTATAAATGAAGCGGCATCGACACGATAAATTAGTTATCTTTTTTATGTCGTCTGCATGGTAGATGCTAGGAAATCCGTCTAAAAGTTGTTACACAAAGTAACGTGACTGTTAATGTTAAATTGTATACATTAAATACCGGATTTTCCAATAAAACCAAGAAAACATGCCAAAAAGATGGAATATGTGTGCTTTTGTTCAAGGTGCATGAAAGGATTTTTAAAGTCAAAAAGGGATCAAAAACGATCAAAACCCGACAAGATACAGAAAGACAGTAAAAGAGAGAATTTGAAGCCATATCAAGCCGGATCAGCACGACAACAAGAAAGAAAGTAGAGATATCAATTAAAAACCAAGGAGCAATAATACAAAGTTTTCAAAAGTCAAGGGCTTCATTTAGTTTTGGAATCAAGAGGACCAAGAGGTTCAAAGTTGAAAGTTGATTTTATCAAAAGAAAGGAGATGAACAATTACAAGGGCCAGAGTTGTTTAATTTCAGAGTTTTTTTCACATAAAAAGGAGAATGAAACGCAAGGGCTAGATGTGCAATTTTCCCAAAGTTTCAAATACATACACGCGGCTAAACCTTTCTAACCACCTACAACAGACTTTCCTGCCAAATCTCAACAAAAACCCAAACCACTCTAAATCCTTCCCTGCTTCTCCCTTCTCTTCTTTACCTCGTATTTTAGCACCTCCACGTCATTTCTATGACGTGGCAACCTCTAATTGGTCCGAACACATCATCATAAATCAACGGCCAAAAATCAAGAGAAAAGATCCAAGGCATGGAATAACAAGCACCTCGATCCTCTCATCATCTCTCAGCTATAAATACAAGCTCTTAGTTGGTAGTTAGTTATAGTAGTTAGTTAGTGTGTGTTAATTTTTCAGTTTTCTTTGTAATTTTTCCTTTTTAAGCTCACGTGTACTGTTCATTCTTCATTAAAAGCTTTTAAATCAATTGTACTTTGTGTTTCATATCTTGTATACTTCCTTTAAAAGCAATAAAACTAATTCATTTGTTTTTGTTTTCAAATTTTCAAGCAATAAGCTGTTTTGAATCAATAAGCTTGAAATAAGCTAATTGTAGATTATTGAGTTTTCTCTTGTTCTAAAGTTGTTCTAATATCACTAAAAGCTTTTTAATACTGTTTTTTGTTTATTAGTGTTCAAAATTGTTCAATTGAGTTCAATGTTGAAAGCTTATGGAGAATAAGCTCATTTAGCTTATTAAGCTTAAAGCTTAATGGTTTAGAGGCAAGGTGCCACATTAGGAATTTGTTTAGAGGTCACTCATTCAGAAAGAGTGACCTAGGATCAGAGACTTCAGTTCAAAGGTTAATCTTCTAGATTTCACTTTCAGCATTTGAATTTTATAGCTTATTGCATTGTTTAATTTTGCTTAAACTTGTTTAGAATTGCTTAGTTAGTTAGAGTTGCAAATGTTTTAAGCCAATAGTAGTTAGAACTTATTGAGGTCTCAAGTTTAAGAGTCTGTCATAATACTAGTGATAAGTAGCTAGCTGAGTAACTAGCTTAATTTTCTTAATAAGCTTTAGGTTTTATTGCTTAGATAGCTCATTTAGCTTAGTTAAAGTGTGAGTAGATATAAGGTTTTAGTATTTTTAGTTTTAAATAGATTATAAGTAGAATCAAGTTTGGACAGTTCAGGATAAGGAGTGTTTGGGTTAAAGTGATTTTGACTTTTAAAGTCAACTTAATCCTGTCAAAACACTTTACTTAGTTGAGTTTGACAAATTGTTCAAGTTTTAAACAGGTTTTTCAGGTTAATGTATAGAATTTAAAGATTTAGAGTTTAATAAGCTTGTTCCAGCACCAGGACAGTTTTTATGCAAAGTAGCTTTAGAGTTAAGTAGTTTAAAGCATTGTAGAATTCAATTTTGGTTATTGTACATTTAGTTACATGTAGTGAGTTAGTTTAAGAGCCATGAACTAAGAATCTTGGCCTGCACTTATTGATTTGTCAATTACATCAGTAGTGACTCAGTAAGTACTGCTGATACATATCATTTTTCTAGTTACTTTATAGTATTTTAAATTAGGAAGATAGAATTTAGTATAAAACACCTTAATAGTATTTCACTAGTTTAATATAGATTAACTTTTAATTTTCATAAATAAGCTTTTGATTAGCTTTTATGTTCTTACAAAAGTGATATAGCAGCAGCTTAAGTTTTTAGCTTATTTCTTTTGATTTCTACTTTCTAGTTGTCATTCCAAAGTTCCTTTTATCTAGGTTTGTTAAATAACTATAGGATAGCTTATTATTGAAATTTCAGTTTCTAAGATTTAGTTTTAAACTAGTTAGCTTATTAGGGATAGCTTTAAAACAGTTAATAAGTTGAACCTTAGCTTTTTAAGAGCTAATTTCTTATTAATCTTGTTAACTCTTAGCTTATTTCTTTTTAGACATCCCTAGTATACATCTTAAGCATCTTATAGCTTCTTTTAGTTCTTATTTTCATGTAGTATTAAGCTAGTAATAAGCAAAAGACTAGAAAAGTTAGCAAAACATTAGTTTCTGTAGAGCAGTTTAAAAAGCTAAATTTTTAGCTTATTCAGTTGTTAAAAGTTCATAGTGCTTTTATTAAAGTTGTATCGGATAAGCTCAAGTCCAACTTTGTAGTTTTGAGTTTTAGCTGAATTTCATTTTTTAGATAAGCTCAAATTAAGCCAAATCGTAGGGTCTGTTTTGTACTTTTTAAATAGTTAAAGGTTAACTGTTTTCATTATAGTGTAAATTCTAGATAGTTACCCCGCCTACCATTTTCTTTCATTCTTCGCACTTTCTACCCTAGTCTTTTAGGAATAATAAAATAGTTTTTATATTTTTAATATTAGTTTTAATAAAATTAGGTTTAGGTTTTAATTGGCAAAATTAGGGTTCAATTGGTTTATAAAATTTGGGCATTTTTATTCCATTAGATTTCTGCACATTTTAAGTAGTTAAAAAATATTTTTCTTTAATTTTCCAGTAAAATTTGTATTTTCTAGAAATTAAAATTGGATTTAGGTAATTTCTTTTTTCTTAAATAAATCATAGAAAATAGAAAAATAGTTAAAAAATTCTAATTCTTTTTGTAATAATTTTCTTTTTCAGTCTAGTATTTTTGAAAAATAAAAATAAAATTTTAGTGTTAATTTTTAGAAAAAGTTTATTTTTAGTTAATTCACCTTACTTTAGAAATTCATAAAAAATTCAAAAATAGTCAAAAAAATTCTAATTCTTTTTCCTAAAATTTTCTTTTTAAATTTGTGATTTTTAGGCATAAATTTTTTTAATAGAAGTGCTTTAGATTTTAAATTTTAGTTTTAGCTCGCGTTTTCAATTCACATTTGTTAATTTTTCGTAATTAGTTACACGTCTTTAATTCTTTAATTGTTCTATAGTTTAATTGTGCCATTATATCAGTAGTGTAATTCAAAATTCAAAAATCCTTTATACATTCTTGACTTGAATCCGAATTATTCCCAAATCTCAATTCACGACTTCGTTGGGATACGACCCGAGAAGAAATACTTCCCGGTTAAAAATATACATATTGTGTTTTCTTAAGTGAGATTTTATCCTTTTATTTCTCTTGTTTGAGAAGTAATTTGGAAAGAATTTTCACGGGATTAATACTATATATATATAAATTTGACTAGTGCTTATACCATCAACCAGTTGTCAAGAATGAATTCCTGTCTCACTTCAGGAATAGGTTCGATTCTCCTTGTACTGATCGGCTTACCCATCTCTTTCCACGGGAAAGTTCGTTTTTGTTATTATCAAAACATATAAATTTTTTTTAAAAAAACTATAAAAAGTAAAAAATATATTTTTTTTTATTTTTACTATAAATAAAAGTTAAAAATAAAAAAAATTAATAAATCCAAAATATAAAAACATTTCCTTTAAAAAAGAATCAACAATAAAATAATACTTCCAAATGAAGTATTATCATAATATCATCGCAATAAAAGATCAAAACACTCCCATTTTTGACATTCACTAGGTACGGCTCACCTCTAGTTGGCTTATTCATTAAAGAGAGTAGGCAGGCCGGGTCTTCGGATCGCCTCAAGGGACAAGGGTTATTCTAAAAGAGCCTCGCTCTTTCCCTTTTCTCCGCTCTTCTTTGTGAGTTAGTTGGTTAGAGAGCTACCGTGACGTGAGTAGATCTTTTGGTTGAGTTCTTTCTCGATTATTTTTTCCATTCTTAGAATTTTAGGCCTTTAATAAATAAAAATTATAAAAATTAAAAATCATAAAATCCAAAAATATTCTTCGTTATCCTCTTATTCTAATAATTCTTCTTCTCAACCCCTCTATATTTTGATTCTTTATTATGTCGACATACGGGTTTTATCCTTGCGGAAGGACAAACGAATTCCCGCATTACCCGTGTTCGACTTGTGCGAGGTGTGGTTCAAACCTTGTTAATGGAGATTGCTTCAATTGTAGTACTTATTCAAGTGCTAACAATTATTCTCCTAATCTTTATACCACACCTCCACACTTGTCGGATTATTCTTGTCATGATGGTGAGGGTAATACACCATATGATTTACAAGATAATTCGCGTGTTGTTTGTTGTTCGTATTGTCGTGGTTCTCACAAAGACTATTGTTGTACTCAATTGTGGTGCGAAAACGGTTATCCCATTTGTGAGACATGTGGAGGGTATCATATGGATCACGAATGTTTCAATCTACAAAATGATGAATTTGAAGAAGAGTTGAAAGCACAAAGAATAAAGGATCAAGAATTTCTTGATACATTTAAAGAACTTTGTGATAGTGTGATTAAAAAGCAAAGAGAAGAGAGAGAGCGAATCGCTAAAGAAAAAGAGGCCGAGGAGTTAGAAGCCGAACGTAAAAAGAAAGAATGTTTAAAAATCGAAAATTCTCTTTCTAAAGCTTCTACTCGCTCGAGGCGATCTCGCATTGATCCATCATTAAAAGGATTTAAAGTGTTTTGTAAGACAATTTCTTTAGGAGAAATGCAAAGAATTCCCGAGGAATCCGTTAGTTCTCTAAAAATGGGGGATGAGCATCTTAACACACAAAAAGATTCACGGGAATCTAGTGTTAAGTATCCTATCCCAACCCCAAGAGAGCTAGACGTTATTCCCGATGAGTATTACGATGAGGACTATCAAAAACGTTTTGATGAATTGGTGAAAGATTTTTTAAGTCCTACTTCCATTTATGATAACACTTCCATTGGATATTTGGGAACAATTGGAATTAAAGAAATTGATACTCCTATTACACCCGATATTCCCTTAAGAGAAGAGACCCCTAGATATTTCTATGATGGTTCAATGGATAATGGGGAGGATATCATTCCATTAATGAGGATTTCAAAAGAAACCGGTTTACCCGAGAAAATAATTGACAAATCTTTAAGTGAATCTTTTGTTTCAAGGAAATTATTTCTAAAAGTCACAACCCCACGTTGATTTCTAAAACACTTGTTATAGTTTATCCACTACTACACCGAGACAAAAAGCCGTCCTTGCTTATTCCTATCCGCTTCCGTCCCATTTCCACCATCAACAGCAATTAAAACCCCTGGGATCATGCATTACACGTCAACAAAAGCGTTAAGTGAATTTCATAGAGTTTACAATTAACACATAGAAACCAATTTTGGGGATCCACAAAACGTATAACGTTGCTCGTAAGTCACGTAAACAAAAATCGAGAGTTCCAACTAAAGAGCCCGAGTACCGAAACAAAATAAACACATTCATCCCTAGGAACAGTACCTTATATGTCCGAGAAGTATGCCACTTCTCCTAATACTAACTACAAAAATGTCCGTTTGATAGGGTGGTCCCAACTGATACAAACCCCGGACAGGGTTGGCAAACCCCATAGGGTCTATTTAATGCATTAGCGCCTTACCAACGACTAGGTAACAAACATACACTACAGAAAAAGGCATATACTTTTACTCAGTAGTGAAGGAGACTCAAATTCCAAGTATCAAACAGTTTAGCGGTTGCAATTTTCCACAAAACAAGTAATGTATCCCCCCTCGCCCGGCAGTTACAAACATTTTTAAAAAAACATTAAAAGCGAGGCTATGAACTCACCTAGATCAAAAGCCGTTGATCAACAATGAAGTCTAGCACGAAAATCCACAAACGCGATCACAACCTATAATTAGAGTCGCTCGATTACTATACCGAAAAGTATAATCAACGATGCGTACATCGTATCAACAAAATCACATATATATAATATATATATACTCGTACATGTGATGAGAAATCCACTTGCGCCTTAGATCCTAAAACCCCACAATATTAGGTTACGATTATTCTTTACATACATCGCTTAACCAAAAACTTTCTATTTTAGGAAATGTTCTATTTTTAGAAAGTTACTATTTTTGAAAAGTTACCATATTTAGTAAGTTTCGTTATCAAAATATATTTGTGATAATACTTAGTTATCTCGTCGGACTTTCGACGCTTAATCAATCATTAATTTCAAATATTGAAACTATATCTTGAACATTACAAAAAGTTACTATTTTTAGACTTTCCGTTTTTAGAGTCGACCAACGGTCTCAAAATAATTACTTACAGTAGTACATTAATCGATATTACTTTATTAATCGATATCACCTTCACAACGCGTTAAAGTTTATTAAAGTCTTTGTTGATTTTAATGTTTGACTTTTATAAAATATATTTATTTTCCAAAGTCTGACCCGACTAAAACGACCCACTAGATCACATTTTCATGACTCGGGCAAAGAAGAAATTTTATGCGAAACGATATTCCGGACAACTTTTTAGTTTTAGCCGAGACCTGAATCTCGACAGAAAATGACCAAAACGCCCTTTTTTAATTCTGCTGTAACTTGTATTTTTAATAAAAACGCAGCAGTTTGACCATCGGTTTTGACCCGTTATATCACGTTTTCGTGACTTTGACCAAAAAGAGATTTTATGTAAAACGTCATTCCGGACAACTTTTGTGTTTCGCCGGAAGGCCGAAACGGACTCAAAAGTGCTCAAAATGTCCATTTAAAATTCTGACAGCAAGTATAAATTACCAAAGTGCTGTTTCCAATTTATAAGTTTTTCAAAACTTGTTTTCGCCGTAACTTCTTCGTTATTAGGAGTTACGGGACGTTCGAATTACCGAAACGTACATTAGGACAAACTCTATCATATTTCATAATCAAAAATTAGTTTTTATAAATTTTCGAACCTCGAAATTCGTGCCAAAGTTTCTGCTCGAAATTAACATTTACAAAACTCATCGAAACTTCATTTTCACCTCACAACGACATCAAAATACGCCTAGCTAACCTATCTCCGTCAACTAATCAACACATTCACAATCTATTCTAACCAACGCAAGTGTCGGACCTCATCACATATAATATACGAAATCAAATTAAAAACGAAACAATAAAATAAACGTAACTATGATACTTAAAACAACACACAAGGTGTTGGTTTCGGCCTCCCTTTGTGGTTCGAACCTACGGACGCAACCCAAACACTTGACCCGAACCTTTTTCGACAAAACCCACTTCGATAATGCTTTAACATAACCATTTTACACCTCCTTTTAGCTCGAAACTTCAAGGATTGAACCCGAATTTAAACTCCTAAAATAACCATTGCATGTCACTTTTTATTAGTGGGATTTGTAGGTAATAACGAGGGGATTAATATTTTGAAGTCGGATCGTAATGCATGTGGATATTCCGGCGACGGTGGCGATTTTATGGTGGTGGTGGTGCGTCCGGTTGTAATGGGAGGAGGGGAGGACAAGTTTTATTTTTGTAAAAATTAAATGAGGGTGTATGTGTTTATTTATATAGAAAACAAGTTTAATCACTTGCCACTTTTAGTCCCTCCATCCTTTAAGTCTTGCAAAACTAATACAAAAGTGTTTCTTTTATTTTAAAATCGGCCAACAACTCGGGATTATATTTTCGTGACTAAATTTATTTTCCGTCACACTTAATTTAATTTAAAACATTTATTAAGATGTATACACATTAAAACGCGAATCCGGCTCAAGACAAGGAACAAAGACGACATTCGTAAAAATAATAAATTTACGATCTTAAAAATAATAACGAGACACGTTGTAAATTTTTACGTTGCTTAAAACGTTTAACGAACACGCGGTCAAACGTTGACTCGCGAAACGACTAAAAATAAAAATTTCAAATTTCTGTTCGTAATAAAATATGAAAATAGTTATTTACGACAAATAAAAATTTAAATGTCGACTTTCTTTCACACGAATTTATAAAGTAGTAATTATGACGTCGAATTCGCGATCGTTATACGCGTCGTGAAACTCGGGTTGTTACAAAAGGTTTGATTAAATCACTTAATTTTGATAGACTTTCTTGGGCAAGACGAATCGCTTCGTCAGATTCAGGAGCTAACATTAAAGCAAGATTATTATTATAGCAACCTATATTATACAAACGAGGATTTGCTCTTTGAGCATTCTTTAGGAACTCAGGTTTTACAAAACTCGTTTTACAATTATGATTGAGCATATTCATTGTTTGAACTGACTGACGGTTTGTAACATATATCATCCACAAATTTGATTTTATTTTTAAGCATGACTTTTTCAAGTTCTTTGTCTTCACAAGTTTTGTGAAACTTCTTCTAAGCCTTTTTTTCTTGTGACATTATGGAGATGGTCTCTTGATGTACAACAAGCTCCTTTTTCATTTCTGAAATCATTTGATTTAAATCATTTATCTTTCATGTTTCATCGGTTCATTAAGTGACTTTAGAGATTCCCATTTTTGTATGACACCAGATCACCTTTAGCTTTTGCACAATCAATTTCCACCTTTGACAAATAAGTCACATCATGATACCTATCAAGTTTAGCTTGGAACTTCTTAAGGTCTTTGAACATCAATTGATTAGTCTTTGACAATTCATTGTTTGCTTTTTTGAAATTGGTTATTGATTTATTTCTAAACTTTTAATTTTTGGTTTTGAAATCCTCAATTTCACCTTTCAATTTATCAACTAAAGTCTTGTTTGATGATTCCAAAAATTTGTTATAGTTTTTGCTGTCATCAATTTTACATTTTAGTTTCTCAATTAAAGAAGCAAGCAAATCACGTTCTCTAGCAAGATCATCATCATCTTGGTCAACCGTTTCTCGTTAGTGCTACATCTAATGAATCTATAGTGATGTTTGTATAACCTGGTTCCTCTAGTATGTGTATTAACAGATTCAGGTTTGCTCAGGATGTTCTTTGTCATTAGCAAACACATTATAGTTATCATTATTATTTTGTACCTTTTGCCGCTCAGTATCAAAGATTGTGTTAGAATTGTCTGCAGCATATGAAGTAAACCTCTCGAATCTTTGCCCTGTACATATAATTGTGCTTTCAGTTCTGGATTGCCAGGTCATCATTAGTGTCATCCCTCGATCTACTGCTTTGATTTTAACATAAATATCCAGCTTCCTCTTGCTTACATCTATATCATTTTTCTACTTGTGATAATTTGCATCCATTTGCAGTTTTATGTTTTTGACCATTCCTTACTATATGCCTATATTCTTTGCAATATCAACTATGTTCTAGATGTTGCACCTCCTTGGTGTCACCTACATTATCACTTAGCCCCAGAAAATTGACTGCCCTCTGTTATTATACCCAGTCCTCTCTATTAATCCTTGGAGTATTATCTTGATTTGCTCTACTGGTGTTTGATGAAGTTCTGAGGTTGTTGTTGGTAGGTTTGTAGATTTTCTTGAATGATAGAGAAATAAAAGCCATGAGTTTATCAATCTCCTTCTCCTTTGACAATGCATCATCTTTAGCAACCATTCAGGTTCATGATCATAAGTGGGTGGAGGATAGTTGACAATTGCTTTACCTCTATTTCTGGTAGCAACTTGTTATGATCTGGTTGAGGAGAGTTTTGTTGTGGGGTGTGGATTAGGATAGTTTTGAGGGATGGTAAATACTGGTTGTTGTTTGGCACAAGTGCAAGTGGATTAGCGTGTACGTGCTAGTCTATACATCTCTCATCTCATTGACTTCATTCTGGTGTTGCTTCAGGATGTCATAAAGTTTGTGGTAGGAGACAGTCTTCAATTCTTGACTCTGCTTAACAAGTGTCACAAACCTTTGCCATTCTGGTTGTAATTGAAGTAAGAACTGAACATTCACTTGATGATTGGTAACATCACACTGATTTCTGACAAGCTCATTCATCATCTTGTAAAACCTTGAGTAATACGATTCAAGTGATTCACCATCTCGTGATGTGAATTTTCCAAACTCCCAATATAAATTGGTTTCAAGATCTTGAACATTGATTGATTCACCCTGTTTCAACCTTTCAATTGCTTTCCACATCTCACATGCATTTGGACAAGCATCAACTGTGGAGTAGATATCATTATCTATCCCTGTGAGAATTATCTGAACAGCTTCAGCTTCAGCATCCAATTGGTTCCTTATGTCTTGTGACACATTCTTATAGTTCTCCATGTACCCTTCTGTAGTGGTTTCTGAACTACCTTCTGCAACTGGAACAGTCTTCTCAGTCCATTTGAATTTGTAAGGTGGATTCTGGAGACAATAGTGGATGTGTTCATTGTTAGGTTTGGTGTCGATGTATCTCTTGATTCTGGATTTCCACTAAACGTAATTACCAGGTGCTAACATTGGTGGACGGTCTTTACCACCTGCTTCCATGATGGCATTGTGAAGAGCATTTGATGTTTGAGTTTGCAAATTGGTATTGGTATTTGACATTTTGATGTTGTGAATGGATATCGGATCTTAAGTTTTATGAAGTGATTGAGATTGTGGTTTGTTATGGAATTCGAGTTCACGGGATTTTACAAGTCTTGATTAAACCGAGAAAATAAATGAAGCTTTCGCGGGATTTTATGAACCAAGAAGAAACCGTGAAGAATGAAGTTGTTGTTAAGTTGGAAACTATTGTTTGTTTACGTTTCTTTGAAGTCCAAATGAAGAGTTACAATAAAAGTCCAATCTTAATTTTCACTGAATTTGACTTAACTGAAATTGATTTTTGGTAAATTCTGATTTTACCAAAAATGGTTCACTGAATTTGATTTTCTGTGTGTACCAAAAATGAAATTCGGTAGATTTCACTGATGACATCAAATAACGTTACTTTTATAGCATCATTTATCCGATGTAAATAACCAATTTTGTATAATTATTGCAAAGAATTGTTACTTAATCGTTTGTATTTGAGAATTACAGCAATTATGGGGTACTTGGGGAAGATTAGCAAAAAGGCACGCATTCTGGAGCTTAAACGAAGACATTTGAAGATTACTGTTCTGACATCCAATACGTCGTATCCATCAAGGAAGATATCGCGTATCTGTGCCTGCACTTCACTAAAGACCATAAAGGATCAATGAACAATACTGGAAGATATTGAATGTGGTCCCTAATCCAAGAAACCCCCGATATGCCATATTAAACTCAGTCAATACGCCGTATCAACCAAATTCCAGACCTTATAAATAGAAAACCTAAAAATGGGTTTTCAACGTGCTAAATCATATTTTCGATACCTAAACCATAAAAGTCGATTTTCAGAAGAGAAGAAGAGCAGAAGAGGTCTTGCAACGTAATTAATTCCATAGGAAACAACTTGTAATCTCCTAAACTCTTGTAATCGTTCAGTTTTTGGTATCATTTGTTAACTCGGTTAGTTTACCTTGGCTAAATTATTACTTTTGTATTGATTATGACGTTTGAAGGCTAATATCTTCGGGTATTAGCCATTATTATGAAGATCTGAATGTTTGGTTTGTTTATCTCGATTGCTTAATTTATCGTTGATTGCTTGTTTATATTTATCAGTTTATACTTGTTTACGTGCTTTTGTATGCGACCTATCATTCAACTGGATCTAGTGATACGGACCAAGTAATCTAGATGCCGGGATGGCTCTCCATATAGTGATTTACACATCTAGACCAATAGGATCACAAATAATAACCTATCTTTGTCTTTAGATTGCGAGCTTAGTTGGACCGGCAGGTGACCCTTGGGATCAACGAATACGTTCTCAATTAATTGGTAAAGACTTGGTTAGTGGACTACTAGTGTATGAATTGCCTTTAAGTAGTAAGTGGATAAAGTCTCTATGAGCTAGGGTTTAACAAGATCACCATTGCTTTAATCTCTAAGATAGATTATAATCAGCAAATAAGGATGCTTTATGCGGATACGTTTAATTGTGACTGATGTGTCGTTGTGTGGTGTTAAATTATGATTCAAGTTTTAAATTTATATCTTGCTGACTTAACCAAAAACAACACTTTAACGGACAGTGTACCCGGTCGATGGGAGTTTTGTGGTAAGTAGGGTGTCAATCACTAAGAGCGAGGAACACTTTCAATTTATTAATACTTTGGTTTTTCTAATCTAAGTTAGTCTGATCTATGCTAAACCTATGATAAACCTATGTTAATCCTAAATCTAATGGATAAGGGGGTTTTCAGCCTGAGAGACTGGCACAGGTTTGGTGGTGACTAAAACCAATTCAAGACACTAAAACACACACAAGCAAATTAACAGAAGATAAAAGTGTGGTCTAGCTAGATATAAGAAAACTATATTAACCATTATTAATTCAATCAGAACGTTGGTTTGTTTATTAGTGCAATGATTACTTACCTCGAGGCGGCATATCATTCTTAAGACTTAGGCGTTACTTCTTCCTAAGACCTAGACACGTAGAATTCTATCACAATTAAACGCATCCGCGTAAAACATCCTTATTTGCTGATTATAATCTATCATCGGGATTAAGGCAATGGTGATCTTGTTAAACCCTAGCTCATAGTAGCTTTACCCATTTACTGCTTAATGGCAATTCATACACTAGTAGTCCACTAACCAAGTCTTTACCAATTAATCAGAATATACTCGTTGAAACCAAGGTCACTTTATGGCTTAACTAAGCTCACAATCAACGGGTGAAGATAGGTCATTAATTGTGATCCTATTTGTCTAGATGTATAAATTACTATATGGAGAGCTGATGTGCGGTTGTCGTATGACTTCTACACGAGAAGTTTTACCACTCCCTAGGCAGTGCACCTAATCGTTGTAGTGTAGTATTGGCAAGACTCGAGGTTGTTTATCGTTCACTCGAGGAATAGGTTGGGAAAGCTTGATCATGGTCTAACAGAATTCTAGAGGTTGAGGGAAGATTATTTTTGTATTTTTGTATTTTATGGAAAGCAGGTAAATCATATAATTGGAGAGAGTGGTTTGGTTTTAGCTATTAAACTAAATAATAATCTAAACTAATGGTGATAACAATAAGATAAAAGATTGTGTCTATTTAATCATGTATTACTCCCTAGATTGCTTCTCCTAGTGTTGTTGCCTTGTCACACTTGTGATGATCTATGTAATTATTTCCTAAAGCATGAATGAATTACACAAACCCGCCGTCTACTTAGTATGCCGCTAGAGCAACGCACATGCAAGGTAGTATGAAGACTATTACACGGCCCCTAGGAGTTTACTAAGTGCATGTGAAATACATTAAAAGTGGATCAACCATATTAAGGGGCAAGGTAGTATGAAGACTGTTACCCGATGGTATCCTTTCTACACAATCACGTTTCCCTAGACATATCAACAGCGATAAAAGCTCATAACAACGTCAACTAATCTATGTAGTAACAAGAAACTAATTCGCTCAATTGCTCGGTCGTAGATGGAGTTTCTAATCCTTAGGCTTGGCAAGATAAACAAAACCCACCAACTAAGACTAAGGAGGAACAAGTTTATAAAGGTAAAATAGGTGATTTGTTTTATAAGTGCATGACGGTGAGTCATTCAGCAATCTTTTCAAAAAGGTACCAAACCAACAGGTAGCTGAAGCCACATACATTGACGTAACGACGGAAAAGACAGTGTGGTTCATCACATCCTCATTCAAGTTTAACCAAGGGTTAGGATGAAGAATGATATAGGTTAGAGGATCTTCTAACTTTTACCAATAGTAATAAAACCAACAGGCAGCTAAAACTAGACAACATACATGGCTGTAATGACGGAATAGACGTGCATGCTCGTACACATCCTCATTCACGTAAAACCCATGGTTAATGATTAGAAAAGGGAATTAATTTGTTGTTAAACAAAAATTATGAAACAAATAGACTAGGTCCAAGATATAAGTTGCTAGACACTTTTTCTCGACCGTTACCGTGATAAAGACACAACTATTTACAAATGTCTTGATCATTGATCAAAAGCTACAACCTGAGTTGGCGTTCCCGTAACGGTCAACTTCTCAATGCATCCCATACAGTTACATACTTTACAAGACAAGTGCCGATATCTACCACTCTATACAAAACACCTACATTCGTTACTTATAAGACGTATCAACGAATAATCGATCCTTCATATAATTCCTTCGGTCTAAGCTTTTGCGAAACGGTTATCTTCAAACTTTCCTCCTCTTTTTTGTTGCGATTCTTCTATTTTTTTTTTGTTTTTTACTACACTATACTACGAAACTCGGTGTAATTTCACCATATTCACGATCATAATAACTCTGGATAATTCCTTCAGTAATTCTTCATTCTTTGGACGTACTAATAATTGTGTTGGTAGTAAAAATATATGAGTTTTGACTACTTTATACATTCCCATTTGCAATGTGCAAATTTCTTCCCAACCGTACCAAAGATAGAAAATTGACACAAGACTCGGGAAATACATACTTTACACTTTAAGCAATTAGCAACTGATAAATGGAGAACGAGTCAGCAGTGAGGTTGTCAATACTCCTAAAGATGACAAGTACACCAACTGTCTTTTATTTCCAACCTTCATTCACCAAGCGTGGAAAAATACTATCTTATAAGCTGCAACCCCACCACTATCAAAAGATTTCAAAACACGATGAATTTACTCGTGATATGAATTCAAGTGGATCAATTCCCCAGTTATCTCCTTCGTCTAACATTTCTTTTTCCCCATCGTATGAGTCGGGGTAGAATTTAAAGAAATTTCTCAACAAGTTCTTCCCAAGTGGGGATTTTTCCTTCCCCTCATTTATCCACCATTGTTGTGCATCATCAGCTAGTGAGAGAGGAAAAACCTTTATTCATAATCGATGGGAGTCCACACCAGGAATGTTGATTAAATCAAGCATTTTAGGCACCATAGCAATGTGGTCCACTACGTCTTCATGATGTATTCCGTGGTATGCATTACTTTGTAATTCCGTCAAAAATTCCTTGTAGAGTTCAATGTTCATATCATTATTGTTATTAGTAATAGAAAGATTGGATTCAGTTGGAGCTTTCTCTATGCATTTATTTAGAAGCAGTTCTGTCATGACTTCCTATAGTATCTTCTTGAATCAACTAGCCCTGATAAGTATGATCTATCACAAAGGTAAAAATATCAACAGAATTTGCTCTGAAGAAAGATAGAAAATTAAGCACGGAAATCAAATACAAAAATTCAGCTTCTGATTCTGTATCAGATAGTCAATACGCCGTATTCAATGGAACTGAATACGCCGTATTAATCTTTTTGAACAAATACGTTGTATTGGAAAGAAAGTTGGATACACCGTATCCAATGGAAGTGAATACGTCGTATTAAGTTATCGACACAAAAACATGTTTAATTGGAGAAAACAATTAAAACAACCAACAATTAAACACACCAATATATACAAAATATACACTAATCTAAATAACACTAATCCTGAAGGGTTAAAACTAATCTAAATGTTAACAAAACCAAAATATCAAATAAAACTCAAGATTAATATCCACTACAAAACCCACGGTAATGCGCAAAAAACTCTCAAAAACTTGATGTGTCGTTGTATGGTTGTAAATTATGATTCAAGTTTTAAATTTATATTTTGCCGACTTAACCAAAAACCACACTTGAACGGGCAGTGTACCCGGTCGGTGGGAGTTTCATGGTAAGTAAGTTGTCGATCACTAAGAGCGAGAAACACTTTCAATTTATTAATACTTTGGGTTATTCAAATCCTAATTAAGTCTAATCTATTCTAAATCTATAACTAAACCAAATTTTAACCTAAATCGATATGGATAAGGGGGTTTTCAATCAGCCTGAGAGACTAGCACGGCTTTTATAGTGACTAAAATCAATTCAAGACACAAAAACACACGCAAGCAAATTAACAGAAAATAAAAGAGCGGTTGAGCCAAATATAAGAAAACTGTATTAACCATTATTAATGCAATCAGAACGTTGGTTTGTTTATTTAGTGCAATGATTACTTATCTCAAGGCGGTATATCATTCTTAAGACTTAGGCGGTACTTCTTCCTAAGACCTAGACACGTAGAATTCTGTCACAATTAAACGCATCCGCATAAAGCATCCTTATTTGCTGATTATAATCTATCTTAGATTATTAAAAAAGAAAAAATAAAAACGAGAACAACTCCACCAAACCCCCAATGGGTGATCTTGTTAAACCCTAGCTCATAGAGACTTTACCCACTTACCGCTTAAAGGCAATTCATACACTAGTAGTCCACTAACCAAGTCTTTACCAATTAATTGAGAACGTACTCGTTGATCTCAAGGTCACCTATTGGTCCAACTAAGCTCACAATCTAAGGGCAAAGATATGTCGTTATTTGTGATCCTATTGGTCTAGATGCAAAAATCACTTTTGGAGAGCTATGATGGCATCTAGATTACTTGGTCCGTATCACTAGATCCAGTTGAATGATAAATCGTATACAAAAGCACGTAAACAAGTATAAATTGATAAACATAAACAAGAAATCAACGATAAATTAAGAAATCAAGATAAACAAACCAAACATTCAGATGTTTATAATAATAGCTAATACCCGAAGGTATTAGCCTTCAAACTTCATAATCAATACAAGAGTAATAATTTAGCCAAGGTAAACTAACCGAGTTAACAAATGATACTAAAAAATGAACGATTACAAGAGTATAGTAGATTACAAGTTGTTTCCTATGGAGTTAATTATGTTGTAAGACCTCTTCTGCTCTTCTTCTCCTTTGAAAATCTACTTTTATGGTTTAGGTATCAAAAACATAATTTAGCACACTTAAAACTCATTTTTGAGTTTTCTATTTATAAGGTCTGGAAAAAGGTCGATACGACGTATCAAAAGGCTTTGATACGGCGTATTGAGTGTTTCTTGGAGTAGGGACTACGTTTTATATCTTCCAGAATATTTTATTTTCATAGCTTGAATACGGCGTATTGGTCTTTCCTGGATACGGCGTATTGGATCTTGTTTCCTTCGTGGTCTTTAGTGAAGTGCATGCACAGATATGCCGTATCTTCCTTGATAAATACGGCGTATTGAATGTCAGAATTAGTTTTCTTTATATTTCTTTGTTTAAGCTCCAGAATACGTGCCTTTTAGTTAACTTTCACCAAGTACTCCATAATTACTGCAACTCTCAAATACAAACGATTAAGTAACAATTCTTTGTAATAATTATACAAAATAGGTTAATTACATGGGATAAATGATGCTATGAAAGTGACGTTATTTGATGTCATAAAATATCCCCCCCACTTGAATCCTATTTGTCCTCAAGTAACCTTTAGAAGTTTATAAAAATGTATCCCTAAGATTTTTCCGTTAAGCATTTATTTGATCTATTACAAGTACACAGCCAAACACCTCACGAAATAGGAAGATGAAAACACTTAAATTACTAAACTAATCTATGTGGTAACATGTAACTAATTTGCTTAATTTCTCGATCGTGACGAATATTCTATCATAGGCTTGGCAAGGATACACATCTCCACCACTAGAGCTAAGGAGTAACAAGTTTATAAATGTAAAATGGGTTTTTATTATAAGGCTTAAGGTTGATCATTCTACAATCTTTCACCAAAAGTACCACACCAACAAGGCAGCTGAAGCACATATACGTGGCCATAACGACAGAATAGACATGTGTGTTCGATCACATCCTCATTTAAGTTTAACCAAGGGTTAGGATGGAGAATGATATAGGGTATGGATCTTCTAACTTTCACCAATAGTAATAAACCAACAAGGCAGCTGAGACATGCATACATGGCCGTAATGACAGAATAGACATGCATGCTCGTACACATCGTCATTCGCGTAAAACCCATGGTTAATGATTAGGAAAGGGAAATATATTATGTTAAATAAAAATTACA
>BQNB010071593.1:2506-32715 GCA_026074375.1 Tanacetum coccineum
TGTTCTAAACCTTTTCGAATATCGATGCACATATTAAGGAGGAGCGAATGGTGTATGATGGCAATTGTGGAAATACCAAAGACCGACCCTGTAATTACTTTATTAGAGTTATAAGGATGGTAAGGTTAGGTACTCGATCCCACGATCCCTCCAGAGCTGAAGGGATCTACCTAGGAACAATCCACTAGTTAGTGTAGAAGTCCTTAGGTATGATTACAAAAGGAGTAATGTGAGAATAAGGGAATAGTGCGGAATGAGATAGAGCTAGTACTGGAACATACCCAACAAGGTACTAGTAATGAAGTCTCAGTAAGCACTGAAGCGGACTGAGATGGAGCATATTAGGCAGAAACTGGGTTACTACATATGTTGTCAGAATTACATGGTTGATTGCTGACATTGAAGACAAGTATCATGGACCAAGTGATATGCTGCACAACCCTTCCTAGCCACTCAAGATCCGTCAAAGGATTCTTGTTTCATTTCTCATAGAGATCAATACATTTCTATCATCTCTCCCACTCCGAGTTAGATGATATTGAAAAGGTAGCAGTCTGCTCCAGCCTCCGACTACTAAAACCAAAAGTGCACTATAGAGTCTAGAGCTATGAGATCATCCATAAATCTCGCTAGGACACTTATACAAATTATGCTTGCTTATCACACACTGTGATAACAAGTAAGATCTTAAGAGTCCTACGCATTATCCTTGTGGTATTGCCAGAAGATCTGAGTGATACGAAAGTACTCATAATGAAGATGGAAATCCTTCTAGAGCCAACATCTAACAAGCTCTTGGTAGGTGACATGTGAGATCCACTATGGATTAAACTTGTGACAAATGGAAAGCAACGATGGTGCGATTCTTTATGAATCAAACTTGTTCCAGGCAGTGAATTGACAAATAGTTTTTGAAAAACCTTTCGATGTGCTCAACAACTGATTTTCGAGCACATTGACTGTGCATATCTTTCAAAACAAATGTTTTTCTGATGAAATTTGATTCTATGCTATAAAACACTCTTGATGTGTCACAAAAATACTTTCTTATGTGATACGTCAATTGATTTTCAAATCAATTTCTCTCATTAATCGGTAAGACAATAACTAACCAATTCACTCTTATCGTGTTGTCTGCTTTGAGACGTTCCGATAAAGAGAACAGGCAAGTATGGTGATTCTGATGGTGGTACATTAGATGACCTGATACTTATACTGGAAATCCTGTCAAGGAGATTCTTCTTAAGAGGAATCTACCTGATCACAGGTCGGTCCTCACGGATTCGGAGGTTAATCCAACCAGACTTAGGCGAATGACAAAGCCATATTCGTCCACTTGCTTTATTGCTAACTGTTTTATTACAGGTTCATGTAAAGATGAAAATGGAGATACCTCGTTCTAGCAGAGTCAAGTTCATTGCCACATGCTCATACTCAAGACTCAATGACCTTACAACATCAAGAGAGAATGACCTAAAGCTTCCGCAACTCTGATATCAACTTCTTCGTCAGCATGTTAAAGTGATGAAGTTATAAATTGATGAAGTAATACGAGCATAAAGTCAAGCTTTCAAGATTGCAACAAGTATGAGCATGTCGGCCCAAAAGTCACAAGCACGCAAGATGGCAAAAGATCACAAGATGATGATTAGAGATTTACTTTGGCTGATGATCTCAAGAAAGCTCAAGATCACATTCAAAGACAAGCCTAAAGGAACAAGCTCGCGCTTAAAGACAAAAGATCACTACTCACTATGTACAAAGTGATCAATGAATGAAGAATCAAAGATTACGAGCTAAAGTCTAAAGTCCAAGACACATAATGCTAGGATTCGAATTGTATTTTCTGGGGTGACCTCCCTTAGGGGGAGATTGTTAGGATCATGAAAAAGACTCGGTCACCCCGTGTTATGTCTAGCATAGGTTAGCTCGTAGTCTTAATATTAATCGTTTAGTTACCGTATGACTTATGGCGTTGGGCCGGGTCTTTACCCACATGTTAGCCCACTCCATAGCCCACTTAGGGCACATAAACTCTTGTATTTAAACCCCCTCTCAGCCATTGAGAGGGGTTGGTTGTTCATTTTATCACAAACATTCACTAGGTGTTTCTCTCACTAGAAACTCTCTATTTTCTCTCTCTAGATAATTCGGCCAACCCAATCATCTATGCTTGTGTTATGATATCTAATATCCTACAAAAAATGTCTGAAAAAGAAAAGGATACAGAGGCCATTAAACAAAACATTTCTCATAAACCTATTGATTTTGAAAAATTAAATAGACTATCTGATGATTTTGGGAAACGTTTTACTCTACAACAAGAATTGTCGGCTGAACAAGCTTTCTAGTTGCGTATGTCCAATCCTACCAGTAAACCTTCTGATGCATCACCTGTCAAAATAGAATATCTTAAGGTAAGCTTGGTGAATGAAAGCCTTAAAAAGCTTAAATTTCACCTTGCCAGGTTTGACAACGTGGTGAAGATAAGGACTACACTTGATGCTCGTACAGAAGGTGATGGGGGTTTGAACATACTAAAGCTGTTTTTAACAATGAAATTATTCTATTTCTAAAATCTTTTAAAGACATCTTCAATGTGTTTGATAAAGATCTTCTAAATGAAATAATAGAAGTACAGACAGTTTTTGACCAAATGGACGCTGCTGTTCAATAGTCTTCAGTTGACAAACAATGTTTGGAAATTGCTAAGAAAGAATTACTTTTGGAAAATGATTGACTCTTATAACAGATCATGTCTCAAGATGTTCTTTTAACTGTGATGAATTCTATGTCTTTGAATGGTGAATTTGTGAATATGGAAAGAAAAAGAAATGAATCTTGTGATAAGTGTTTCAATCTTGATGCTGAGCTTTTGAAAGCACAAAATGCGCATAATGATCTTTTGAAAAGTTACTCACAACTTGAAAAACATTGTATTTCTCTCGAATTGTCAATACAACTTAATTAAGAAATTTTTCAAAAAGCTGAATCTTGTAATAATAAAAATGCTCTCGAAATTTTAGAATTTTTAAAAAATAATGATTTGAATGCTCAGCTACAAGACAAAGACAGTACCATTTGTAAGTTGAAGGAAATTATAAAATCAATAAGAAAAAAGTCCAAGGAAGAGAATGTCAAGTATGATTATTGTGAAATAGAGACCAAAAATTTGGAACTGGAAAATAGTATGGCAAAATTGCTTTCGAAAAACGAGCGTCTTTGTAATGAAATTAATCATGTGAAACAGGTTTTTAGAGAGCAGTTTGATTCAATCAAAAAGACACGTATTCGTACTAAATAACAGAGTGACTCTTTAATTGATAAACTGAACTTAAAATCTGCTGAAAATGAGGATTTAAAACTCAAATTCAAGATAAGGTTTTTGTGATAACATCATTGAAAAATGATTTATGAAAATTAAAAGGAAAGAAATTATTGATATTGCTGCACAAATACCATTTGCCAACACTATTGTTCCAGGAATGTTCAAGCTAGACTTAGAACCTTTGGCTCCTAGGTTATTGCAAAATAGATAAGCTCACCTAGATTACCTTAAGTACACTCAAGAACAAGCTGACATTCTTCGGGGAATAGTCGAACAAGCTAAAGCAAAACAACCTTTAGATAACGAGTTAGACTTTTCCTATAAGCATGCCCAACGAATTCAGGAGTTACTTCTATAGGTTCAAGATACATGCCTTAATGCGATTAAACTTAATGAGAAAAAGGTTGCTGTCACACCCATAAAAAGATCAAGAAAGTTAGGTTTTGGTGAACTTCATATCCATAAGAAATTAAACACGGGTAGGAGTCCTTGTCACAACATCAGATTCTAACATACATGTGTTGCTATCTAAGGATTGAGTGTTCTACTAGAATTACGGATCAAAGCCTACATGCAATAAAAAGAATGATATGATCTCGCAAACACCAAGTAGGAACATGAAGAATAAAGTAGAAGCCTAACCTAGGAAAGTTTATAAAAAGAATCGTTGTTTTGTTGAACCTAATCCTGATGTTGAAGTTAAGCATTCACTGTTATATGCTTAATTCTGTGAACAATTTGGGCTACTTGTAAGAAATTTATGTTTGATGGGTGTTCCTGATACGTGTACATTCTTGATTTGTGGGAAAATGGAATAGCCATGCTAAATCTGCTAAGAAACATAAAAAACAAAATATTTAGAAACCTACGGGTCATGTATTCACTGAAGTAGGACTCAAGTGGAAACCAACAGGAAGAACTTTCACTATAGTTGGTAACTCGTGCCCTTTAACTAGGATCACTTCAGCTAATGTAGTGACTCCTAAGAAAATCACTTCTCACTCAGTTGAAACGCAAAAACCAGAGCTTAAAGTCTACAGCAGGAAACTCAAAAATGTTAAAAGTGTAGGTTCGAGTAAAAAGTCCGAAGAATGTAGAATTAAGAATTTACCATAAAGCCAATCATACTTGGGGATCCAATGCTACAGATATTCCATCTTCTTTTTCTCTTGTCATGACAGGTTGTCCAGATTGTTCTTTGGTATCTGGACTCCGGATGTTTAAAACATATGACAGGGAACCGCTCTCAGCTCATGAACTTTGTTAGTAAATATTACTATCTCAAGAGTATACTACGTCGAAGGGCTTGAACATAACTTATTTTCTGTTGGTCAATTTTGCGACGCGGATCTTGAAGTTACATTTCGGAAAAACACTTGCTTTATTTGTAATTTAGAAGGTGATCTACTTTCAGGATCCCATGACATAAATTTGTACACAATTTCTTTTGATGACATGCTTAAAACATCTCCGATTAGTCTTCTATCCAAAGCTTCAAAGACTAAGAGCTGGTTATGGCACCGTCGGTTATCACATCTCAACTTTGGTACTCTTAACAAGCTAGCTAAAGACGGTCTTGCACGAGGCATTCCAAGGCTTAATTTTCAAAAAGATCATCTGTGTTCAGCATGTGCATTAAGAAAAAACAAGAAATCCTCTTATAAACCTAAAGCTGAGACACTAACCAAGAAAAACTATATCTTTTGCATATGGATTTGTGTGGCCCGATGCATGTGGCGAGTATTAACGGGAAAAGGTATATCTTAGTGATTGTTGACTATTACTCAAGATTTACTTGGGTCAGATTTTTAAGGTCAAAAGATGAGGCTCCTGACGCCATCATTAAATTCATCAAAAATATTCAACTTTGTTTGAATGCCACTGTCCGTAATGTTTGAACAGATAATGGAACCGGATTTGTCAATCAGACACTTCGTGAATTTTATAAAAATGTTGGTATCTCGCATCAAAAATTTGTTGCTCGTACTCCTCAACAGAACGGCATTGTCAAAAGGCGAAACCGAACTCTTGTAGAAGCTGCTCGTACAATGTTAATTTTTTAAAGCTCTATTATTTTTATGGGCCGAAGCAATCAACACAGCCTGTTATACCCAAAACTGTTCGTTAATCCGCCACCGATACAACAAAACTCCATATGAGCTTATGCAAGATAAGAAACCGGATTTATCATTCTTTCATGTCTTTGGTGCACTCTGTTATCCTACCAATGACAATGACGACCTAGGTAAATTAGATGCAAAAGCTGACATTGGTATTTTCGTTGGTTACGCGCCTGCAAAGAAAGCGTTCATAATCTATAACAAAAGAACCCGAAAATTTATAGAAACAATTCATGTGACATTCGATGAGTTGACAGCAATGGCTTCTGAACAATTCAGTTCAGGACCCGGGCTTCATTCTATGACTCCTGCAACATCCAGTTCAGGACTCGTTCCAAACCCTGTTTCTCAACGACCTTGTATTCCACCACCAAAAGATGATTGTGATCGCTTGTTTCAACCTATGTTCGATGAATACTTTACTCCTCCATCTATTTGGGTTTCTCCAGTTCAAGAAGCGGTTGCTCCGAGAGCTATAGTTTTAGCCGATTCTCCTGTGTCAACTTCCATTGACCAGGATGCTCCATCAACAAGTATTCCATCAACACAAGAACAAGAACATTCTCCAAACATTTCTCAAGGTTTTGATGAATCACCAAAAACACTAATTTTTCATGATGATCCACTTCATGAATCTCTTCATGAAGACTCGACTTCTCAAGGATCATCATCGAATATGAGACAAACCCACACTCTATTTGAACACCTTGGTAGATGGACTAAGGATCATCCTATAGCAAACCTAATTGGAAATCCTTCTCGCCCTGTCTCTACGAGAAAGCAACTCCAAACTGACGCCATGTGGTGTTATTTTGATGTCTTCCTGACTTCGGTAGAACCAAAGAACTTCAAACAAGCAATGAGTGAACCGTCATGGATCAATGCAATGTAAGAAGAAATTCATGAATTTCAAAGACTAGAAGTTTGGGAATTGGTACCGTGTCCAGATAAAGTATTATTGATCAAACTAAAATGGATCTATAAGGTCAAGACGGATGAATTTAGCAGGGTACTAAAAAATAAGGCTAGACTAGTTGCTCAAGGATTCAGGCAAGAAGAGGGAATCGATTTCGAGGAATCATTTACACCGGTTTCTAGAATAGAGTCCATCCGTATCTCCGTATCAAATGTCGCTCATAAGAATATGATGATCTACCAAATGGACGTCAAAACGGCTTTCTTAAATGGCGAGCTTAAAGAAGAGGTCTATGTTTCTCAACCTGAAGGATTTGTTAATCAGGACAACCCATCACATGTGTACAAGCTAAAAATGGCCCTCTACGGTCTCAAACAAGCACCACGTGCATGGTACGACATGCTGTCAAGCTTCCTAATCTCACAACATTTATCCAAAGGTGCAGTTGATCCAACACTCTTCACACGACAAGCTGGGAATGACTTATTACTGGTACAAATTTATGTTGACAATATAATATCTGCATCCACTAATACTGCCATGTGTAATGAGTTTGCTAATCAGATGACCACTAAGTTCAAGATGTCAATGATGGGGCATATGTCATTCTTTTTAGGATTACAAATTTCTCAAAGTCCTAGAGGCATCTTTATAAACCAATCTAAATATGCTTCTAAAATTGTTAGAAAATATGGTATGCTAACTAGTGATTCTGTAGACATACCTATAGTAGAAAAGAGTAAACTGGATGAAGGTCCACAAGGGAAACCAATTGATGCTACACTTTACCGTGGCATGATTGGCTCCCTCGTGTATCTGACATCCAGTAAACCAGACCTTATTTATGCAGTCTGCTTATGTGCTCGATATCAGGAAAAGCCTACCGAAAAGCACTTAATTGCGATTAAATAGATCTTTCGATACCTAAAGGGAACCATTAACATGGGTCTCTGATACTCGAAGGATACCGGTATGTCTCTGTCAGCATATGCAGATGCAGATCACGCGGGGTGTCAGGACACTAGACGCAGTACATCAGGAAGTGCTCAATTCTTAGGCGATAAACTTGTTAGCTGGTCTTCAAAGAAGCAAAAGAGCACTGCGATGTCGAGTACATAGGTGGAATATATTGCTTTATCTGGGTGTTGTGCTCAAATCCTATGGATGCGTTCACAGCTAACAAATTATGGCTTTTAATTTAATAAGATTCCTCTGTACTATGATAACAAGAGTGCGATTGCTCTATGCTGCAACAATGTTCAACACTCACGAGCCAAGCACATCGATGTTGGCTACCATTTTATAAAGAAGCAAGTGGAAAATGGAATCGTGGAGCTATACTTTGTCCGGACTGAATACCAACTGGCTGACATCTTCACCAAACCTTTGCCAAGAGAAGGATTCAACTTCTTGATCGAAAAGCTCGGTATGAGAAGAATGTCTCTGAAAACGTTGAAACGTCTGGCAGAAGAAACAGACGAGTGATGGTGGTAACTCATATCCTGTATCATATGTACATAAGAAAACATAAAAACACAAAAAAAAAATTTCTTTTATATAAATTTTTTAAAAAATTAAAATAAAAATATATTAAAAAAATCAAAAAAAATAAAATATTAAAAAATCAAAAAAATATAAAAATATGTATCTCTGGCATGTCTTCTGAAAACCGATAACATTTACGGTCTTAGAAATGTCATTCAATAATGATACGAGGCTGTAAATGAAGTTCGAGTAGAAGTTCAAAAGCTTTCAAAACAAGCCAAAAATGGCTTGCTATTATTTCGGATAGCAACCCGGTCATCATCTTAAAGGAAAGTATTTCAAAAAGAAAACTTGACCTCTCAACGGGAATTTATTCTCGGGATGGTCTACTTTATGACCATGCAAAGGCTTGTGATTACTTTGCATCACAACTCGTGCTTTCTTTATACCATATGTGTACGTGTCAGTGCGCTTATGTGTGAAAATAAGAGAAATCTTATTTAATTGGTGTTTGGTTTTCTAAATTAAACAATACTTTATCAGAAACTGCTTTTCAAAGACATTTGACGACTCAAACAACGACTACAACTCTTTAAATAGAAAACGGGTCATTGTTTGAGGGGGAGAGAATGTTAAATATCTTCTTCATAAAATCTGCTTGTGATAAAGGAAAATGTTTTTAAACAATAACGAAATATCAATTAAGGAGAGTTAATTAAGTTTAGCTTATGTGAGCCTTAATTGTTACTCCCTCCGTCCCATATTAAGTATCTAGTTTGACTTTTTAGAGTCTTTTTTTCATCAACTTTGACCCTAAATATTTGTGTTAGTGTTATATTATACTTAATAAAAATTATACTAATAAAAAATACACACAAAACTTTATCAATTCATATATTTTGTATCAAGTATCATATAACATAAAAGAAATAATTAAGGTCAAAGTTGAAGAAAAAAGATTTGGAAAAGTCATACTAAACACTTAATGTGGGACAGAGGTAGTATGTGTTTATGCCTTTAGGGAGTATATGTGCTAATATAAGGTTCTAGGTATAATAGTTAAAAACATTAGGGACTATTTGTTCCATGTGTTAAACTTTAAATGCCTAATAAAACTTATATAAGAAACATGTAAAGGTTATGAAACTTGTGGGGGCGTTTATGTCAAAAATGAATTTAGTTTTATAACACACCACCCACCCCGTTTTCTTCTTCACACACAAACACAACACTTAGAAAAACTTTTCCCTCCTCACACCTATTCGAATTCGCCATCTCTTGTTCTCCATTTTCAGTGATTAACAAGAAAAGGGTACAACTAATAACATGTTTCCCACATCCTAAACTACATATTCCTCAAAGGAATTGAAGTTTCATCTACACTTGATCACGAAAACCTTAAATTTTGAATTAGGGTTCTTCGAAATTGAATGTGATTAAAACCATAAATTGATTTAGGGGTTTTTGTTAGTTTAGGTGTGTAAAACACTCGCTTAAAACAGTTTATTGATTGGTTAACATATGCTTACGATTTGGTTAATTCTTGTTCTCGAAATTTAGGAGCATAGGGAAATAAGGAAAATATAAGTGGGTTTTGTGTAAGAAAGTGGTCTTATGTATTCTTGAATGTGTTTGAACCTTTTAACCTCATCCTTGTTTGTAGTTTTTTGTACGAATGTATTAAAATGAATAAATATGCTCATTTTTTATTGTTCTTGATGATTCTATGGCTAAATGTTGTTATAAATGAACCTAAGTGTTATACATCTGTTAAGTATGCTATTTGAACACTTATTGATACTTAAAATTTCATGTATGTAAAAAATGTGTTTGAAGGCGAGTTATCAACTGCCAGTGTGATGCGAGTTAACAACGCCTTCAGAAGGCGAGTTAACAACTTTCTTCAGAAGGCGAGTTAACAAGACCTTCACGAGGCGGGTTAACAACTCCCTTCAGAAGGCGAGTTAACAACTTTGCCTCACGAGGCGATTTAACAATTTCCTTTAGGAGGTGAATTATCATCATGATTAAGAAGGCGAGTTAACAATTCTTTGTAGGAGGCGATTTATCAGTCCTCTATAGGAGGCGATTTAACAACCCTACTGTTAGTGCAAATATTACGATATTTAATCTGTACGATCTCTTTATGTTTTGGTGATGACAAACACGTGACTTGTAATACGTAACGTAAAGTGCACTAGTTACTCGTAATCACAAATCATCAATGCATACATGCATCAACATCTCACGACGTCTCAAGTCAACATCAACACCGACATTTGTTTGCACCCGACGTAAATCACATAAGGTATGTACAAACAACATTAAACTTGTAGGATGATCAAAGAAATAAGTTTTTGTCTTAAACATTACATTTTTATAAATGTAACAAATTAATTTCTCAAAAATTAATTAGACAAATTATTTTTGAATTAAAGTTTAGCTTACGTGAGCCTTAACTGTTATGTGTTTATGCCTTTCGGGAGTATGTGTGCAAATATAAGTTTCTAGGTATGCTAGTTAAAAATTTAGGGACTAAATGTGCCATTTGTTAAACTTAAAATGCCTATTAGATCTTATATATAACAAATGCATAAGAGATTAAACTAGAGGGGGCAAAAGTGTCAAAAATAAAATTGTTTTATAACACTTTCACCCACTCGTCCTTTTACACACACAAACACACACTTTGAAATAATTTTTTCCCTCCCTTCACTCATTCGAAAATCGCCATCAAGAGTTCTTCACTTCAAGTGATTATCAAGAAAAAGGTATAACTAAGTTCATGATTCCTACACCCTAAACTACCTAGACCTCGAAGGAATTAGTGTTTTATCCATGATTGGTCACGAAAACCCTAAATCTTAAATTAGGATTCATCAAAATCAAAAGTGCTTAAAACCTTAAATTGTTTGAGGGGTTTTGTTAGTTTAGGTGTGTAAAACACTCGTTCAAAACAGATTTTTATTTGGTTAACGTTTGATTGAGTTTTGTTTGATTCTTGTACTCGAAAATTTGGGTTTAGGAGAAATATTGAAAATGTTTGTAGGTTTTGTGCTAGAACCTTTGTATTATCTTTCTTGAAATATTTTGAGCCTTTATTAAAAAAACTCGATCCTTGAGTGTTGTTTCTTGTTCGAATGCATCAAAAATGAAAAATACAGCTCGATTTTTATCATTTCTTGACGAGATTCTGGGCTAATTGTTGTTATAAATGTACCTAAGGTGATTCATATGTTAAGAAAGCTATTTGAGACTAGTCTTTTGATTCGTAAAATCATGTTTTGAAAATGAGTTTGAGAGTGCGAGTTATCAACTGCCTGTGTGAGGCGAGTTAACAACGCCTTCAAAAGGCGAGTTAACAACTTCCTTCATAAGGCGAGTTAACAACACCTTCACGGGGCGAGTTAACAACTCCCTTCATAAGGCGAGTTAACAATACCCCTTCTCGAGGCGATTTAACAATCTAATATAGGAGGTGATTTATCAATCATATATACGAGGCGATTTAACAATTCCTTTAAGAAGCGAGTTAACAACTCTATATAGGAGGTGATTTATCAATCCTCTATAGGAGGCGAGTTAACAACCCTACTTAGGAGGCGATTTAACAATCCTTAATAGGAGGCGATTTAGCAATTGATTTTAAGGATTTTTTAAGATTGAATTTTTTTCTAAAGGCAATTTAAAAAACTCTAAGTAGTAGGGAATAAAATTGGTTAATTTAGGCAATCTAAAAAACAATTAAGTAGGCTATATATCAAGGCTCATCAATAATGTTTGAACATGTATTAGGTTACCTTATTCTCTACAAGTTAGTTTGAACAGGATTCCTAAAAGCACTATTTCAGTTGTCTTAATACCTTTTACGTTATGCCCAATTAAGCTGCCCTTCGGATGATTAGATCTTAGTCAACCATGCTAAATGCCTTAATGTGCCTAATCATTAAAATGATATCATAACACGAATCAAGCTTAAGTGTTCATTAATCAAAGGGCCATATAGTGTGTTATATATAAATTTGGTTATATATTTATAAAGTATATTGGCCAAATCTTAGCAGAAACATGAATACCACTCAAGCTCAACAGAAAGCCCTTGAAGATGCTCTTGTTGCCCTAGCGGACTGTCTTGAGTTCGAAAAATGCAACATGAGACTCAAAACAGACATCAAGTCAAAAGAAGCTACATTTCAAGTGGTGCTGGATACTCTTGCTCTCACTCCCTTCTACCAAGCATTCCCGATCACTGCAGATTTTCCTGCCATTTATATGAAAGAATTTTGGGCTACAGTTTCCGTTCATAAGCCATCCATCAGATTCGCGATAAATAAGAAGAAAGTCTCTCTCGATGTTGATATTTTTAGAGAAATTCTCCAGTTTGGCCCTGAAATTCAAGAACAAGAGTTTGAAGACCTTCTACTAGAACAAGATATTCTCTCTTTCATCAAAGATCTTAGGCATACTAGAGACATCACCTATCTCACTGATGTGAATGTTGACTACTTACATCAACCGTAGAGAGCATTTGCTACTGTCATCAATAAGTGCTTAAGTGGAAAAGAAACTAGAATGGACAAGATTCGTCTGTCCCGTGCTTAAATACTCTAGGGTATGTTCCGTAAGAAGAATATAAACTATGTGTATCTACTCTGGGAAGATTTCCTGTTTCAGATAGAGAACAAAGACGCTAAGAAGACTAACAATATGTCATACCCTAGATTCACAAAGATCATAATTGATTACTTCATGTCAAAGGATCAGTCTATTTCGAGGAGAAACAAGATGTTTTGGCACACTGCTCGAGATGACACCATGTTTACTTCTATGAGATGTATCTCCAGACATGAAAATACTCAAGTATATGGTACCATTCTCTCAAAGGAATTAAAAAACCAAGCAATGTTGGAATCCAAAGCTTACCAGACATACTATGCTTTTGCTTCTGGAGAGAAAGCTCCGAAACCAAAGTACATTCGAAAGAAAGCTAATTCAGACATATCTTCCAAGAAGAAGCTTGTTCAAGCTACTAAAGGTACCAGACTCAAGACTTCAGCTAAGGTGGCTAAATCTGACAAGAAGAAGCAACTTGCAAAGATGCCAAAAGCTAAAGGATTAAATGTATTATCTGAGGTTTCATTAACTGAATCTGAACAAATGAAGCTAGCTACCAAAAGAATCAAGACTCAATTTCATAACTCTCACGCAAGTGGCTTAGGTGATGGAGTTGACACTCAGTCAAAGGTTCCTGATGAGCAATAACAAAAGGTTTCTGGTACAAATAAAGGAGCTGGTGTCACACCAGAGGTTCCTGATGTACCCAAATACAACTTAGAGAGTGAAGAAGAATCTTGAACATTTATTCAAGATGACGAAGATGATGAAGAAGAGTCAGACAAGAATGATGACATTGAAGAAACTCAGATAATGACGGAGATGATTTTACTCATCTAAACTTGTCAACTTATAAAGTTATAGATCTAGAAGAAGAAAAAGCACACTAAGAAGAAGTGTATTCTGATCAGAGAGTATCAACACCACCAGACTATGAACTCACTGAAGAAGAAGAATATAAAGAAGATGATGATAGGGATAAGGAAGGTGAACAGGAAGAAGAAGACGAAGATGATCTGTACAAAGATTTAAATATTAACCTAGAAAGAAGTGATGTTGAAATGACTGATGCTCAAGCAAATCAAGACACGGAAGATACTCATGTGACTCTAACAACTGTGCCTCCAGTAGTGCAACAACAAAGTTCTTCTGTTTTATCAGACTTGGTGTCAAAGTTCATTAATCCTTCTGCAGATATAGGCATTGACTCAATCTTAAATCAAGACACTCAGTCAGATACTCTCGTCAATATACCAGTTTCAGCTGCTGCAGAGACACCTTCTTTTGGTACAACAATTCCTTAACCACATATTCCCATCATTCAACCTCCACAACAAACACCAACTTCCACAACAACAACTAATCCAACAATGACTTTTCTAGAAATTCCTAACTTTGCATCCTTATTCTAGTTTGATCAAAGGGTATCCGCATTAGAATCAGAAATGTCTGAGTTCGGGCAAACAAGTTAATTTGCTGAAGCTGTCTCTTTAATTTCGGGCATTGTTGATACATACCTTGCTTTCAAGATGAAAGAAGTAGTGGATGTGGCTGCTCAACCACAAACAAACAAGCTCAGAGAAGAAGCTCAAGCTGAGAATCAAGAATTTCTTAATCAGATAGACTCAACCATAAAGGCAATAATCAAGGAGCAGGTTCAAGCTCAAGTCTCCAAGATCATGCCAAAGATTGAGAAGTACGTAACAGACTCTCTGGGAGCTAAAGTGTTGGTTAGATCAACCAATCAACCTCAGACGTCTTACGTAGTAGCAGCTTCACTATCAGAATTCGATCTAGAGAAGATTCTCATTGACAAAATGGAGACCAATAAATCGATAGACAGATCAGACACTCAGAAGAATCTCTATAATGCATTGGTCGAATCGTACAACATTGACAAATACATCATTACCTCATATGGTGATGTTTTCACACTGAAAAGAGGACGAGATGATCAAGACAAGGATGAAGACCCCTCCACTGGATCAAACTGAGGGTTGAAGAGAAGGAGACCAGGAAAAGAAGCTGACTCATCGAAAGAACCAAAAAATAAAGAGTCTAAGTCCACAAGCTCTTCAAAAATTGCATCCAAATCTCAACCAAAATCTTCAGGAAAGTTTGCTCATGTAGAGGAGCATGATTAAAAGGCTGCTGATTTGAAAATCAACCACATCAAGAGTTCAACACAGGAAATGAAGGTGTATCTCCTGTAAGAGAAGCACTGAATGAGGATGTATGGCATAGGAATCCTTCAGGACCTCCAACTCCTGATCGTGAATGGCACAAAACAAAGACTATTGACAACCGACCACCTCAACCTTGGATCATACAAATGGCTCAAGCTGCAGGCACTCAATCTTCGTTTAATGAGTTTTTGGCTACTCCCATCGACTTCTCTGCCTTCATAATGCACCGGCTCAAAATTGATAATCAAACTCAAAAAGTGTTGACTGGCCTAACCTATGATCTTATAAAAGTCACGTGCAAGAGTGTAGTGGAACTAGAGTACCACTTGGAAGATGTCTTTAAAGCTACCAATGATCGATTAGACTGGCACAATCTTAAAGGGAAGCCATATCCCCATGATCTCAGCAAACCCGTACCGTTAATTCTGAATGAACAAAGTCGTCAAGTTATCCCCTTGGATCACTTCATCAACAACGATATCGAATATCTTAAAGGAGGGAGCTCAAGTAAAAAATACACCACTTCCATCACCAAGACAAAGGCTGCTGATTATGGTCAAGTTAAATGGATTGAAGACAATGTTTCTAGAATATGAAGTCTAGTAAAAGTTCTCTACGACAAGCATGCTTACAAAGGAACTTATCACTAGGGTCCAAAACATCAGAAATTCAACGGATATGCTTCCAACATGGAAACATCAAAAGATGTCTACTCCAGACACATGATTATTGTAGTAACCAGCCTCAAGATCATGAAGTGGTTTGGCTACAGTCATCTGGAAGAGATTATTGTTCGAAGACAGGACGTTTAGCTATACAAATTTAGAGAATGCGACTTTAAAAGACTTCGTCGACAAGACATTGAAGATATGTTACTTCTCCTTGTTCAAGACAAGTTGACCAACCTCAACTTAGAAGAACGGTATGCATTGAATGTAGCTTTACAAATGTTCACTAGACGTATTGTCATTCAATAACGTGTAGAAGATCTATAATTGGGAGTCGAAAGCTACCAGAAGAAGATCAACCTCAAAAATCCAGACACATACCGTTCAAATCTCAGAAGAATGACTCCCTACACCGCTTATCCTGATATCCAAGGCATTATCTATGAAGATGAAATGAACAAAAATCGTCTGATGCGCACTGATGAACTTCACAAGTTTAGTGATGGCACACTCAACCATGTTCAAACTGCTCTCAATGATATTGCCCTAGGGATTGAGATGGAGTACTTGCCAAAGAGAAAATAGAGTAAACAAGACAGGCAAAGAGCTCGTGTGATGATCAATGCTATCGGTAAGAAGCTCAAAGATAGAAGATTGATGAGAAGCTTAGAAAAGTTAGTTGGTGGAAGACCTTACGAGGGTGACCTACGGCTGTTGGAAAGGACAATATGACACCATATTATTCCCTTATAATTTGAGGGGGAGCATTAAAATGTTCCAATCATCGGCTTGTTAATAATTAGACAATTTTTTCCCCAAAACCATAAATATCTGAATCAATTGATATCTAAAATATCAAGAGATTTGACATTTTTGATAAGGGGAGAAGACGTGATTAAAATATATGATTAAAAAAATGTGATTTTAAGATATCAAGTGTACGCTTTCCCATATATGTGCTAAACTCTTTCGATTAATCGATGCACATATAAAGGGGGAGCAAATGGTTACGTGTTGGCAAAAATGTGGAAGTACCAAAGACCGACCATTTAAATTACTGTATTAGAGTTATAAGATGATTAAGTTTAGGTATTCATTCCCATAATCCAGCTAGAACTGGAGGGATCTACCCCAGGATATTCCACTAGATAGTGTAGTAGTCTTTAGGTATGAAAAAAGGAGTAAAAGTGAGAATGACGAAAAAGTGCTGACTGAGATGGAGCTAGTACTGGAACAAACCCAACAAGGTACTAGTTATGAAGTCTTGGTAAGTGCTGAAGGGGTTGAAGAATTAAAAAGAAAAGTTAAGATAAAAGGGTGAAAAGAAAGAAGCCCTCCTTACACTTAGGCAGAAACCGGGTCAATACATCTGCCGTCAATAATCACAAAGATGATTGCTGACATTGAAGACTGACATCATGGACCGAGTGATGCAATGCATAACCCTCCCTAGTCACTCAAAATCTCTCAAAAGATTTCTGTTTCATTTCTCACAGAGATTACACGCATTTCTATCAACTTTCTCACTCCGAGTTAGTTGGTATTGAAAAGGTAGCAGTCTGCTCCAGCCTCCGATCACTAAAACCAAAGTGCACTATTGAGTCTAAAGACAAAAGAGATCATCCATAAATCTTATTAGGACACTTGTCAAAATTATGCTTGCTAATTCACACAATGTGAAAAACAAAAAATATATATTAAGAGATTTACGCATTATCCATGTGATTTTGCCACAACATCCGAGTGATACTTAAGTATTTACAATGAAGATGGAAATCCTACTTGAGCCAACATTAAACAAGCTCTTGGTAGGTGACTTGTGAGATCCTATGCGGATCAAGCTTGTGATACTGGATATCGATTCGGTCCAGCTTATGAATTGACGAATGAATTTCGAAAAAGATAAAACTGTTGGTGTGTCATAAAAACCGTTTGCAATTTGACATACAGACTGATTTTCTAAATCGATTTTCAATCTTATGTCCATGGGAAGCCTCACAAGGATATCTGGACATAGGAAAGCTGAACACGAATTGACGGCTTAATCAGGAAGATAGTAGCTTACTGGTTCACTCTTACCGTGTTGTCTACTTTGAGACGCTCCGGTAATAAGAATGGCCAGTGCAGCTGCGAAACCCTATCAAGGATATTCTTTGGAATTCTACCTGATCATAGGCAGTCTTTATACTGAATAATAGGGAACCATGGTTGTTACGACCGTATTCGACGAAGTGACAAAGCCACTTTCGTCCATATATGTTATTTATCACTAACCCATTTATGCAGATTTCTTGACGGTGGTAGCAGTTTCCCGATGACAAGTCGAAGCCAATACCACATGCTCTTACTCTACCAACATATATAAAGACATTATGAAAGCTCAAGTACATATTTCAAGACTTCCGCTACTCTGATACCGCACATCTTTCTTGAAGCGACAAAGTATTAAGTTGATACCGTACGTCCTCCATAAAGTGACGAAGTGTTAAAGTTAAAGAACTTCAAGAAAGATGGTTACACACGCTTTCAAAATCAAGCACGGTATGAGCAAGTTGGTCCAGAAGTTACCAGATCACAAGAAGGCAAAAGATCACAAGATGATGAAAAGAGATTATGCTTGGTTGATGATCTCAAGAAGTTCAAGATCATATTCAAGTCAAGTTAAAGAATCAAGCTAAAGCCTAAAGTCAAAGATCACTACATAAAGATGCAAGACAAAAGATAAACTATTACACAAAAAAAAGACTCAAGATCAAGACAAGAAGCTTCAACGATTAATGATCAAGATCACAAGGAGAGATCTCTATGATTACCCCTTAAGGGGAGATTGTTAGAAATATAGAAATTGTTGATCATTTATGAATCCTCAACGGATCGTACCCTTTGGGGAGATATGTGAAAGGAAATCAGTTTTTAGTGGAAATTGACGATCATTATCGAGGCTCAGCGAGCTTTGTAATTAGTATAGACAAGCATATGTATAAAGGTAGGAAGCTAACCGTCCAAAGCTTAGTAAAAGCCCATGGTAGAAGCCAAGTTTATCCTTTGTATGAAAAGCCCTCCTCCAGCACATGAGAGGGTGTTGGTTGAAAATCATTTTAAACACACAACGATTGTAGTATTGTTTTTTGTCTGATGTGTGTGTCTTCCATCCACTTGCCGCCGTCTCTCTACTTTCTCGTCGCTAGTTTCTGAGCTTGTTATGTGAAGATCCAGTGAGAGAAGAGGCGGAGGGAAGGAGAGAGAGGGGAGAGTTAGAGTTGTGAAATCATATAGACTATTGAAACTATTCGAATAGATTTGAAGTGCTAAGGTAGAATGAGGACCAAGATGTTGGAAAGTTTTGAGTATGAGCACAAGCGTTAGACAAACAGATTTCGGGGACAAAATCTAGATAAGGGGGTAGATTTGTTACACCCTAAACTCGGTTTTTATCATTTTATAACGATTTGCCCATTAAGTTTGACTACGAATTTTATAATTAAAGGCATTACGTGATTGGTTAGTCAAACCCGAAAGTCAACTATAAGTTTATATGTCATGTATATGGTTTTAGAAAATATGATGTGCCACATTTATGAAAGAATATGACTTGATGGACATAATGTGTTAATTGGACAAACTATCATTAACTAGTGTATAATAGATTTCCCTGGACATTCCAAAAAACCTTCTAGTATGTTCATGTGTGTTGGTGAGTGTCGACACAAGAAAGAAAGGAGGGAAACAATGGAGAGCTTGATGATCAATTAAGGAAAGATTAAGGTCTTAATTAAGAAGATAAACCCTAACAATGTTCTTATGCAAGAGCAAGCAAGGAAATTAATGGTGACTTGTTAGTTATTAGCTTGGATTCAAGGTAAGTAAAATTGGTGATAACATGTTATTGTATTGAATTGATCATATTAAATGTTATGTGCTATGTATAGATGATTATGGTCTTAGAAAGTGTTGGCCTAGTGTGTCTTGATAATGGTCGAATGAGAGCTAGTTTGGCATAACTAGCTAGGTTGCGATTAGGTTAGTTGCAGAATAGTAAGGTATTTGAAGTTATAATTTATAATGAGATGATGTTTTTATGTGTTTATGCAAGAGGGTAGGCTTTGGCACTCAAATTTTACTGGAACAATGAAGGGATTATTTTAGTAATGGTGACTATGATGAAGACCCATACGATGATGATATGTATGAAGGCCAGGATCTTCCTCAAGAGATTTAAGCTATAAGCGATAATCTAGATATCCGAGTTCGATGTCGCAAGAAGAAATAGATTTATGTTTCTTTGGTCTAGTCTTTTTGTGTACCTTCCTTTAAGGAAGTAGCTTTTGCCCATGTAACGGGTGAAGATGTGGGACTCACCCTCATCCCTTGTACTTAAATTTTTTTTGGCGTAATAATATTTACCAGGGAAACCCTTTACCCAAAAAAATGCCATGTTATTTACCGTTTTACTTACGAAGCATTTCTCCTTACGTTTAGTTTGTTTTAAACATTTTTTATAGGTTTGAATATGTGAGGAAGAAATGGCCTTCTTCAAGGTCTAAAGTAAGAAGCTTGGATTTTTGGTATATTTAGAGTAATGCATGAATTAGTGTAATTGACGGGCACAAACATGTTGAACCCCCAAGTTGAATGTTTAAGTGTCTCAAAATGGTTTGTAAACATTGTTGCCAAATGTTCAAGTTCAAGTCTCGGTGTTAAACTTATAGTCTTGTGTATTGTGTAAGTTGTACTTGAAAATGAGTCGTAACGGGTGTTTGGTAAACCCCGTAAAGTATGTGTTCATGGGTCATTTAGACCAAGTATGTTTAAGAAAATTACGTTATAAGATATTTGATGATTTGTGGAAAGTGCTCGAGTCGTGTCCAAGTATATAGAAGTGTCTTTTGAAAAATAAATAAGTCCATAAAATTGGAAAATGCGCAGGTTAGTGACCATGTGGCTGTATGCTATTTAGCATACAACCGTATCCTCTAAAAATTGATTTTGGTAGAATCTGGGAAAGGGCCACACGGCCGTGATGGCATTTTCCCATGAAAATCTAATGCTGTGATCGGTCGTTTAGTGTTAGGAATTCAATTTCATCAAAGTTTTACATTTAAATATTTTTGCCGACATAAACGCTACAAATAACACTAACGGGCAGTGTACCCGATCAGAATGTAGCTTCGTTTGGTAAGTAGGTGTCGATCCACTAAGAGCGAGAGTTTTAATTCTTAATTCAATCAGTATTTTAGTTTATATAAGTTAGTTCTAATCTATGTTAATTCTAAGTTAAACCTATTCTAAACCTAATTTTAACGGATAAAGGGGGGTTTCAATCTGAAAGACTGACACAGGTTTGGGGGTGACTTAGGTGGTGTTTGTTTTTTAAAAGTTGCCTCTTAACAGCCTCTTATTAATAATCTTGTCTGAAGTGTTAGACATTTTGGTCATAAGTGCGTTTGTTTTTTTATTTTCATTCAGAGGCGGTCAGAGGCTGAAACCTCTTACCCAACAAGATGGGGAGGGGATGTCTTACTACCTCTTAATGTGTTTTTCTCTTTTTCTTCCTTATTTTCTTTCTTTCATTTAGCTTTTTTTTACTTTATTTTTTTTCTTTGTTTCCCCTTTTTTTTGTTTTATATTATATGTTTTCTTGTCTTTTCCATTCGTATTGATAATACGTTTTAGAGAGAATTACGTTGTTTTTTTTTTTTCAAAATAAAAAATATTAAATATGAATAATATGATTGAAAAAAAAAATGCTCAAACTTAACATAAGAGTATTTCAACTAAAATAATATATAACTAATTTTTTTCAATTAAATAATAGCATGCATATTTTGAGTATTAACTTGATTTCTTTTTTAAAAAAATATTTTAATTATTATATGACAATTAAAATATATTTTGCTAGGTCGTATTAGTTCGATGACTTAATTGTTCTATTTATCATTGTAAATTAATTGATGGTGATAATGACAAAGATATTTAACAACTTGAGAATATAGCATACCAACAATATATGATTAATTTACGAGATTAAAGTACAACACAATATCCTTGAATGTTTTGTTTTAACACAACTTATTTATGTTGTTAGGTCGTGTTAGTTCGATGACTCAATTGTTCTATATAATGTGTATAATCGTTTATGTATCATAAGAATGAAACTGTTATATATTAATCTCATTCAGACACTTTTTTTTCACAAAAAACAAACAATATTATTTCATTCAGATTCAGACATTTACGCCTCAGATTCAGATTCAAATGTGCGAGTCAGATTCAAATTCAGAGCCTCTTAATAAACAAACAACACCTAATGCATGCCTTTTAGCTAATCTTCACAGTTTCCTTATATCTTCCTTGATTAGTTGCAGAATAGCAGTCAGATGTGCGAGTCAGATTCAGATTCAGAGCCTTTTAACAGTTTCTTTATATCTTCCTTGATGGATACGACGTATAGAATATCATAACAATATTCTTCAGATTTCTTCGTTTAAGCTCCAGAATGCGTGCCTTTTAGCTAATCTTCACAAAGTACTCCATAATTACTGGAAATCTCAAATATAAACGATTAAGTACCAATTCTTGTAATAATTATACAAAATGGGTAATTTATATAGGATAAATGATGCTATAAACGTGACGTTATTTGATGTCATCAAATATTCCCCCACTTGAATCCTACTTGTCCTCAAGTAGACTTTAGAAAATTTATAAAAATGTATCCCAACTGTAGTTAAGGATTTTTCCTTTAAGCAATTATTCGTTCAATTACTAGTACAGAACCAAACACCTCACGAAATAGGAAAATGAAAACTCTTAATTCGCTCAACTAATCTATGTTGTAACATTTAACTAATTCACTCAATTTCTTGGTCGTGACGAGTATTCTTATAACAACCCAAGAATTTTCATCAAATGAAAAACCTATTTTACTATGATCACAATTATACGGGGAAATATTTCATTGTCAATATCTCAGTATGTCATGTAACTTACATAACTAAAGTAGCCGACTCACCAACCTACATAATTCTACCTATCTTCATATATGTCAAAGCAACCACAATAACATGTCAAGTCAATATCATCATATCCTTTTTAACAAAGTACACATTGAATTCCTATATGTACCATTCCGCACCGTTATATCAAAACGGGCTTTAAAACGTTTATCGGTATGCCTCTAAACTTTTAATTTCATGAGGGTTAATATCTAAAGTGAATATCAAGCTACTAAAAACATATTACAAAAATTAACATTCCTCATGTTGAATATAAACTCCCTCCAAATCAAAATACAAGATTTCAAAGATCAATATACAAGTCATTAAGCATGATCTCCAAAATAGCCATTTTACCTCCGTTTTCATTCCAGTTTCTTCACCACCACTATTTGTATAAGCTACTACACTCAATATACAATTGTCAACCCTAATTATTCTATTCAAGTAGCTTTCAATACACATTTTACACCAAAACCCTAATTCAAAATCCAAAAACCCAAAACGAGTTCGTTTCTAAACCCTAACCTCGTTTCTTTGGTTTTAATATCCGTTTTAACCTAAAACTATAAACAAGCTAAGTTGTAAATACATAAGTTTTTGTTTTTTATTTTACAATATTACAAATCCTATTTCATCATTTATAACATCATTAATACATGAATTAAATCCTAGAAACCCTAAAACAAAACCCTAATATAGTTCTAACCCTAAAACCTAAAACTAGGCCCTAGTTTAGAATCGCATCAGTCTATAAAACATATGATATGGGCAAATCAATAGGTTCTGGGTATTAAGTGAAAACACAATTGTAAAGCCCTATGTCTTTGTGATTATATTGCCGGTGGAATCAACCCGATCGACAGTCGAATGAATTAGTTTATAGCTGAAATGGCAAATTTCGCCCATTCGTCACCACCTTTAGTAAATGGCTATTTCAGATAAAATTTTTGTATATAACCCCCAAATTTGTAAAACTAAACCGTTGTAGAGGACACAAATATCTAACAAATGCTCATATGTATTTTTGAGCTCAAAAAACGGAGTTACGATTTGCAATGCCAACCATTTTAACCAAGACTGAAGTTGCCTGTCCCAAAATACAACCTGTATAAAATCAAACCAAAACACCCCTAAAACGTCCTATAACCACCTCCACCTGCAACCATAGCATTCCTTACACCAACCATAGCCGCTCCACATTCACCCTAAAAGCACCCACACAATAGTCCTCACCTGTCTCCTTAGCATTCCTTAGTCACCAAGCTTTCCAAATTACTATAAATAGGTGTATATAATGCCTCCATTTCTAATCATCCCCCCAACTTCTTCTTTCTATAAACCCAAGTGTGCAAACATTTCTCGGCTCCCATATGATCCTAGATTCAATCTACAGATAGATCATTTAAGAAAAGCTTGTGAAGATTTGAAGCCCCGGGAAACAAGATATAAGGCCGTAGAGTGGAAATACTACCCGAAATGACCCGTTTCCACCATTTTTTTGATCCTTGAAGCTCAAACCCAGGTTCTGGATGTTCTACTTCTGCTCCTACACTCTTATAATGTTTATATGATCATTAATAAACTCTTGTTAAAGTTTCATAACTCAATTCATACTCATTTTCCATTTTGATCCAAAACCGTACACCCGAAACCCTAATTTTATGTTTTTCTTAAAACTAAATGTTATAATATTTAATTATTGTTATAATCTATCCTAACATACTTAACTAATGTTAATATAATAACTTTATCAAGTCTTGAAGGAATTTGAACTTAAAACCTGCGCGTTTACGTTTTAAAACCCTAATATGACCCGTTTTGATTTCTAGCTTAACGAATCATTAATCTGAACTTTCGTTAAGTTAAATCTTCATATTTTAGCTTATATTAATAATCTATAACCTGAAAATATCATTTAGAAACTTAAAATAATCTTGCATGGCTATTCGGACTTGTTTTGTAAATATTATCCATGCAAGGGGTATATATCGTAACTTTCTAAAACTTATAGCTAAAAGGACTAAAAATGTCATTTTATCAAAGTTATAACTATAGGGGTCTATTATGTCACTTTCTAAAGTACAAGATTTACTTTGTACATCTTTTAAACTAGAAGGACCAAACTTGTAAAAGTGCAAACTCCAAGAGTAGAATTTGCCATTTTTCATTCTTAAAGGTCTAAATTGTAACATTTTTGAAAAGTATAAAAAGTATTCAAAACCTTACAAAACACAACTTTAATTAACTCTTGACGTGCTTAACATTTTTAGTTATTGAGCAAAACACTTAAAACCGATTATATCGTATCACAATACTAGGGAGCTTCATGTTAAGGGGTTTCATCTTGGTATTACGTTTTGACTGAGTTGTTGGGTTTACGATTTAAAGTTCCCTAGCTCCTCAAACGTTTACTGAATGACCTCTGAATTATGATGGCCCGAACGGTGATACAATAATTCCAAACTCTCCAATCAAACTCATAACAAAATTAAACTCTTAGAATCAAAGTTCTAGAGTGTTTTCTAAATGTATGCTATCCAAATATGTATGCTATCCAGATATATTATTGCCTAAGTAGCTTCCAGTGCCATTATTTCCATATCATGAACCATTAATTACTTGCAGACGCCTTTCCTTTGATATACTTTTGCCGTTAATCAGATTTCCCTGTTAAGGTGAGTTCATAGCCTCGCTTTTCAATCTCTTTAATGTTTTCATAAACCCGCGAGGGGGATACATGCTTGTTACAAACTCTTTTACATACTCGTTTATCTTATAACAATGTGATTACTTTTCAAAGACTTAATGAATTCATAACCCCAGCATTTCAATCTTTTGAATACTTTATAAACCTGTGATACCTGATATAAACCATGAATGCAAGTGTTTTCTAAATGTATGCTATCCAGATATGTATGATATCCAGATATATTATTGCCTAAGTAGCTTCCAGTGCCATTATTTCCATATCATGAACCATTAATTACTTGCATTGCGAGTGAACGCGAATAGATCTATTAGGGGTGACGGCTCCCGTTTGTATACCCATACTTGGGGTAGCCAAACGCACTATATTTGTCCTAATAGGTAACCTTGGCAAGTTACCTTTTCCACGGGGACATCTGTCCCTAACCAATATCACTACGGTGATCTTCCCTGTTAACGTATTGGTGTCATGAGCTTAGGTACAATAATAATGTTACCATTTTTCCATGATAATTGTATTCGTTGCAATTATTACCAATAACGGTGTAAAACTTAGCTCATCACTATTAAAACTTACAAACTTGCATTCAACCATATTAATATTCAACTGTTTACCAATGTTAATATTAGTCTCCATAGATATACTGTTCTCCATATGAATAAATGTTCTCCATGATAATTGTCCCTGCAATAATATTTCCATTATGATAACTTGTATTCAACTATTACATTTCAAACCTATGAATTTCACTCAACCTTTGTGTTGACCCTTTTTAGCATGTTTATCTCAGGTAATTGAGCAACTTATGGCATGGAGTGGCATGGACTTGAAGATGGCTAAAACTTGTTATCATTCACATTTTATGTTTCTAGATTTTGGGACCTGCCTTTGTAAAACTCTGATTTTAAATGAATGATAACGTATCTTTTAAAAACGTCTCTTTTGAGTCGTTTTCTATGATTGTGCCTGTGATTCATGAAGTAATACCCCAGATTAGCTTCTGCTACTATATTTATCAAAATGGGGGTGTTACAGAGTGGTATCAGAGCTCACGGTTATAGAGAACAAGGATAAAACCTTAACTATAACTACTTTTCTTTTGCCATCAATGTCCTCCGTGCCACTACATTCCCTGAATTGTAAAGATGCCACTACTTTTCCCGAATACTATGTAAAAATACATAACTATTATACTATTATATAAGTAACTTATGTTATTTACTACTGGGTTGTTACAGTCATGTCTTCGTCCCCTCACTCATCCGATTCCGATATTAAGAATACTTTTTCCTCCACGAACATTCTAAACTATTTCCCAGCCTCACCGAGAAACGTTTCTCCTGAATCTTCTGATGATTTTACTAAGTATCTTTTGGACATACTAGTCTTCTCACCTTTACATGATGATCTGTATATAAAGAACATACAAGCATATGATACTATTCCACCACCCCAAGTTATTATTGCTCTACCAGCTATTGTACCTCCACCGATGTTTAATTCCCGAGATTCCTTTCCTTCCGAGAAGATTTCATCACCTAAAGACACTAAGCCTCCTATTGAATCACTAATTTTCGTATCTATCTCTCGAAGTCTTAAATTCTAAAACTTTTCGTTCTATCCTGCAATATCAAAGAATGAACACAAGTCTTTTTATTCTCATATCTTTCATATGACTATATCATTTTATGGATTCTTATTCTGTGTTGTATTGCATATATATGCCTCCTAAGAGAACATCAACATCTGCAACACCAACTATGACTCAGGCTGCCATCCGGCAACTGATTACTGATGGTATTGCTGCCGCTCTGGAAGCACAAGCTGTTGCCATGGCAAATGCCAACAATCCCAATAGGAACACTGAACCAAGAGAAATTCCAGTAGCAAAAAGAGGAAACTACAAAGAATTCATAAGCTGTCAACATTTCTACTTCAATGGTACAGAAGGAGCTGTTGGACTCATTCGTTGGTTTGAACGAACTGAATCAGTATTTTCTCATAGCAATTGTGCCAAAGAACATTTGCTACTGGTACCTTAACCGATGATGCCTTGTCTAGGTGTAATGCATGCGCCCAACCCATCGGAATAGAACAAGCCAATAGGATCGCCTGGACTGAATTGAAGAGACTCTTGACAAACAAGTATTGTTCTAGAAATGAGATCAAGAAAATGGAAGATGAATTTTATGGTCTGACTATAAATGGAAGTGATCTCAAGACTTACATTAGAAGATTCCAGGAATTAGCCGTTTTATGCCCAAACATGGTACCAAACACCGAGAAACTTATGGAAGCATTCATCGGGGGACTGCCCCAAAGCATTGAAGGAAACGTTACTGCTTCAAAACCTCAGACTCTGGAAGAAGCCACCAACATAGCTCACAGACTAATGGACCAAATAATTAAGCGTAATTCTGTGCAAGAAACCAATGATCACAAACGAAAGTTTGATGATAAAAGGAACACCACCAACAACAACAACTATCCCAATAATTCTAACAACAACAACTATTCCAATAATCGTAACAACAACAATTACCCCAATGATCGCAACAACAATAACCACTCCAACAATCGCAACAACAACAACTACCCTGATAACCGTAACAATAACAGCCGCAACAATGATCACCATCAGCAGCAAAATGGAAGCCAGGAAACCTTCAAGGCTAATGGAAACCGTGGATATAATGGACCTCATCCCCTTTGTAGGAAATGTACTCTGCATCACACAGGACCTTGTACTGTCAGGTGTCAGAATTGCCACAAAGTAGGCCATCAGACTAGAAACTGTAGGAGCTAAGAACTTTTGTTTCCAAATATTACTCTATCTCTCAATCAAATCTCGGGAGAGATTTCTGTAAGGCTGGGGGACTATAACAACCAGAAATTTTCCAGTATCTTTATCAATGTAATATCTACTTACTTTATTAAGTACTACTTTTTACGGGAATAAAAATTTTCGTTTCATTCCATTCCATTATGTAACTTAGTTTACATTTCCAAAGTAAACATGCTCACGCAACGACCTATGTAATCTCTATCCATGAATATGTCAAGCAAACATCATAACATGTCAAGTCAATGATCTAATATCTATTTTTACACATCGTTATCTATTTAACGTAGTTTTCACGGCGATAATATCAAATGAACCTAAACCATCAACGTTTATGCCTAAACCTTAATTTTGGGTAATGTAAACATCCAAGATGAATGTATAATCAATCAAAGCACATGTACAAGCAATATAACATCTCATTTGAATATACATTTCCTCCAAAATAAGGTATAAATCCTTTAATGCATATTGTACAAGTTATTAATGCACGACATCCAAAATAGCCATTTTACCTTTGTTTTCCTAAGTAATCTTGTAAAATCTATCAAGTACAAGTTACAAGCAAGTCATATACTTCATTTACAATCCATATTCATTCTTATTTCATGAAATTTCAAGAAATCCAAGTTAAAAAACCCTAACCCGAGTTAAATAGTAACCCGTGACCCGTTTATTGACTTTTATCCGTTTTAAACCTAAACCAATACTCAAATAAGTTGTAATAACTTATTTTACAACATTACCAATCATATTCTATCATCATTTCATCATTTCATTTCAATTATACACGAAATAAATCCAAGAAACCCTAAACGAACCCTAATATGAACATTCGACCCGTTTACTAGTTTTCACCCATTTTTAACACAAACCACCTATAAATTATTGTTAATAATCCTTAATACAAGTCTAGTGAACATATATTTATCATTATATCACAAGAGTACACGAAATACAAAGCTAAAAACCCTATTTGTGTCCTAATTTGACCCACGACCCATAACCTTGCAAATTGACCCATTTTTTAAAACTTTCTTTTGCATATATGCACCTTGTGACTCACCCACATGCTCCATATCAGCTTACCCAGTAGCTACAACAAATATCTTCACCATTTCTTGGCTAGAAAAGAGACCACATCATCACCTTGGTCCCTAAGTCTTGTCGTGGCAAGTCATCACCTCAAACACCCTCCACATCACCTCTCTATCACCCTAGACCCTCCATATCACCCTTGTAGACTCTTTAACTCATCTAGAATAAAAATATGACACCTCACCCTTTTACCTTGGCCTTCAAATTGAAATCTACCTATAAATAGGGGCGAACCATGTTCATTTCAACTCATCCCCCACTTCCTCCTCTATAACACATCATAGAAGCAATCCTTTGCTCAAAGAAGTTCCTAAGAGGTCCTAAGAAGTCTCAATATCATAAGTGAAGCAAATTAAACCAAGAAAAGAAGCCTCTGAGTCGTTATTCTAGGCGTGCGAGTGCAAAAGTCATGATTTCCACCCGTTTCCAAGCTATAAGTTCAAACCCAGGTTCTATGATCTTCATACATACTCCTACACTCTTATAATGTTCATATGATCCCAAATAAACTCTTGTTAAAGTTTTATAACTCAATTCATGCTCATTTTCTATTTTGATCCAAAACCGTACACCCGAAACCCTAATTTTATGTTTTTCTTAAAACTAAATGTTATAATGGTTAAATGTTGTCATAATATATCCTAACATGCTTAACTAATGTTATTATAACCACTTTATCAAGTCTTGAAGGAATTTGAAATAAAAACCTACGCGTTTTCGTTATAAAACCCTAAAATGACCCGTTTTGATTCTAGCCTAACGAATTGATTCTAGCCTAATGAATCGTTATTTTAAACTTTCATTATGTTAAATCTTCATATTTTAGCTTATATTGATAAGCTATAACCTGCAAATATCAATTAGAAACTTAAAATAAGCTTGCATGGCAATTCGGACTTGTTTTGTAAATATTATCCATGCAAGGGGTATATATCATAGCTTTCTGAAACTTATAACTAAAAGGACTATTTTTGCATATTTATAAAGTTATAACTATAGGGGTCTATTATGTCACTTTCCAAAGTGCAAGGTTTACTTTGTACATCTTTTAAACTTGAAGGACCAAACTCGTAAATGTGCAAACTCCAAGGGTATATTTTGCCATTTTTCATTCTTAAGGGTCTAAAATGTAACATTTTGAAAAAGTATAAAAACATGTTTAAAACATTACAAGACATAACTTTAATTAACGCTTGTCATGCTTATCATTTCCAGATATTGATCAAAACGCTTAAAACCGATTATAT
>BQNB010071594.1:0-31382 GCA_026074375.1 Tanacetum coccineum
TTCTTAAAAAATTGAGGACAATGTTTAATTTTAGTATGGGGGGATCTATCGATTTGATTATGCATGCATCTGTTGTTTTCACGTAATCCAGTTTTTACCACCAAAATTCTAAAAAAATGAAAAAATTTAAAAATTTTCAAAAATAAAATAAATGTTTTGTCACAAATTTGGCTTTCCTGCTGGGTAGAATAAGAATAAATTTTGACCCAATCGAGCGTGTTGAGCTCTAACTTGTTCCTTAACTTTTAGACTAAGCATTCGCGGATCTTCGCAAAGAACGAAAAATGATAGAGTTAAGTATGAGTTAGATGCTAAACAAGGATTATTTGGAAATCTTAAGAACTCATGTGTGTAGTTTGTGGATTTTTCTCCCATAAGCTTCTAACCGGACTAATAATACATGCTATTTTTAAAAATTAAACTTAAATCAACAATATTTGAAGTATGGTCGATATCAATAATTTTAGTTCAAATTTATATTTAAATTTTCTAAAACGAAAATTTCTCTATATCATAGTAATATAAAGTATAAAAGAAAAATAATATATATATATATATATATATATATATATATATATACACATATATATGTGGTAATAATTATAAAGTGTGGGCTGATAAAAGTTTGCTGCATCCTGCCAGCTCACAACCGATGTTGCAGCCTTCTAAAAAAGGCCTATAGTGTGAATAATAATCCGAGGTTGATAAAAGTTTGCTGTATCTTGCCGGCTCAAAACTGATGTTGCAGCCTTCTAAAAGGTCGAGGATTTACATTGTACATGGTTATATTGATGATTAAGTATGAAATAATGTGATTTAATAAATATAGGGAAAATCTCTTTTCTTAAATTTAAATATGCTTTTGAACTAAGACTATTTTATTTTAAGTTTTTCTAAATAAGCTATGTATATACGGGAAACCTAAGAGTCTTTGAAACCGAAGGTCCGTGAGTCCCGATACTAGTCTCTGTGGGGTGTCAAAAGCCTGGTCACTTAGCCGCAAGGTTGGGATGTGCCGAGATGAAAGTTGCTACATGGGATGATCTCACCTTCAAACTCATTATTCTTGGGTGGAACGTGAAGCATAGATTTTTGCAAAACATTGATCCATGGTTGAAATTCAAAATGGCACATTCACTTAATATATAATAATTGTCGGGAGTGAAAAGTTCAAAAGTTACAAATATGAGTAGTGTTAGCATCTTAACTCATATTTAGCGGTGATTTCATTTTAAGCTTGGTTTGGAATAAGTGAAAAGTCGGGAACGATGAATTTATCCTTTTTAGGGGCATTTTAGGATTGAAATGCATCTTGTTCTATGATCCCTAAAAGTTATAAAAATAACAAAAGTCAAATGTTCTAGTTAGTTGCTTAATATGAAAAGTACAAAAAAAAATTGAGAAAAACGAAAAATACAAAAATATGTGTAGGAATAAGTGAATAGATTTAAAAATGGTAAAAACGAGGCTTTTCTAAACTCTTGATTCTTTATCTTCTCTTGACGAACACTTAGCTACTTTTCGAGGTTATTAGTCGAGGGGCATTGAGATTCTTAGTTTTCTTAAGTGCTTACTTGTGGCATTGCGTGAGGACACACAATAGTTTAGTATGTGGGATTTTGGTATGTGCCTAAATACACATACCTTTGACTTTTAAAACCGGACTTAAATCAAGTCAAAAAGGTCAAAACCGAGCACGGAATGGAAAAGCGTGAAAAGACAACGTCAAATCGAAGCCAAAGTCAACAAAAGTCCAAGTCAACCCAGAAAAGTCAAAGGTCAAACCCGAAGCCGAAAATGAAGAAATGTTAAATGGGCCCACCCGTACCTATCTAATAGGCCGGGTCAGCCCATTTACACATTATATGAAGACCATTAAAAGTTAAATGGCCCAAGTCCATTTTATACACAAACCAACGGCCTAATTTCCTTAATTAATAAAAACAGGCCCAAATACATATTACTTGGCCCAACAGCCCTTAACTCGTTAAGCCCTGTGGCTGTTAACTTCCGTTAGTCCTAAAAGGACTAACGTTGCAAGGATACCATATAAACTGAGGGACTGAGTATGCCACATCCCTAAACCCTTATACCCCCCACAAGGATGAAAATTGAAAATAACATATACAAAATTAGGGGCCACTTCTGCCAAATGACCAAACTTAAACCCAAAACCCAATTTACCCGCCAAAACCCCTGTATACCTTACTTGTCATTGCGCGAGTCCCACCACCACCGTTTACTGTTCGTAAACAGCCAAAAATATCACCACCACCCTTCCCCACCCCCACATGGCCTCAAGACACTGTGGCAATCCCCCATAACCCTATTGGCCAATGGGAAGTGACAAATCGATCAAGGGTTGTGATCATAAAGATTGGGCTCCAAGAAAGATCAAAGGCTGAGATTGGCTATGAGACTTTACCTCTCAGAGAAAACATAACAAACACAACAAGGAAGCTCAAGACATTTAGGGTTTTAGTAATAAAATAATATTTACTACTGTACTTATGAATTTTTCCTTTGTTCGAATTTTTGTGTTAAAAGCAAGCTTGTAAGCAAAATCTTTGTACCATTTCATTACTGTCTTTTTAATACAATTGTCATTTACATATCAGTCATTTACCTTCCTTGTCATTTAAATACTTGTTTTTAGATTATTGTCATTTACATGTTTTCCTTAAAATCTTGTCATTTAAGCTTATTTGTTATTTAAATATTGTTCTTAAGGTTTTATAAAAGTTTTTGAGTCATTAAAAACAAATAAATAGCCTATGTTTAAATCTTTCAAAAAATAAAAAAATGAATCAAAAAACTCAAGAATCAAGGAAAAAAAATCAAAAATCAAAGGAGCATGGTTTATAAGGGATGGCCATTGGTTTAGAGCTTTTGGGAAGCATTTAGGATTGTTTTATAAGCTGTTGAGAGCTTATACTCTTACCAAAAGCTTGGACCCTTTGTAAGTTTCCTTTTTAAAATTTTGCTTATTTTTACTATTCATTTGCTTATTTTGTGCTTACTGTTGCTTATCCTGCTTATTTATGTTCTTTTATTGCTTATTTGTCTTTATTTGTGCTTTGTTATCATTTGTTTAAGTTTTTGCTTTTAAACTGTCATTATATGCCATAAACTGCTTATTTATCTTTTGCTTAATTCAGTGCTTATTTGTTAATGAATTTTGTTTGTTTGTGCTTAATGATGCTTTGTAACTATCTGTTGTTAAGTTTCTTGGCTTAAATCTTTGAAAATCAGTTTAAAATTTGGATTTCAATACTTAAAGGGGTGTTTGGGTCAAGGGTGAAAACGGGTCAATTTGAGTTTAAAAATCAAGTGGGTCATTTGGCCACTTTTGGCCAGCTTTTTTAAGTAGTTGTTAATCAATTTTTCAAAGTTTTTAGTTCTAAAAATTAGTTTTCAAGTTTTTCTAAAAGGAGGTGTTAAACTGTTGTGTCAAGAACAGTTTGAAAAGCTTATTAAGTTAAGTTTTTTAAAACCAACTTTTGTGAGTTGGTTTTGTGTCCTTTTTAGTGTCTTAATTCAGTTAGTTAAAGTCCTTTTGGTTTACTTGAGTTTTGATCAAATCTGTCAATTTTTTTAGTCAATTTTTAGTGTCTTAAACTGCCCCATTTTCTATCCCATTTATCAGATGTTAAAAATGGTTTTTAGCTTGTGAAAATTTATGCACAAGCTCTCTTTGTGGTGTTCTCTATCTGTCTTAACTTGTTTTTTTTTATTTTGAAGCTTATTTCTAGGCCAGCTTATTGCATATTTGTTTGTTAAGAAAACCAAAACGCCAAACAATTTGTGTAAACCACCATTTTCACAAGGATTTTTAGTAGCTAATATGATATTTAAACTTTCTTTTCTTTATAGATTATTGTAGGTTTTAGGCCTATCTTTAAGCCCCTACAAGCCTTTAAGCCCTAAGGATCCCTTAAAGGGCTTAAAAATAAGCCCCAAAAGTGTCCCTAGGGTTGTTGTATGCAGTTTAGCTTATAAGCTTTAATAGCTTATTTCTGGCTTATTAGATAAGCCACTTTTCCATCTTTTATTTTTCATAGAACCAGCATCCGTCAAGCTACTTTTCTTTATTTTTTCATAATTTTCCATTTAAGTTTAATATTTTTTTATCAATTTTTCTTTATAAAAGTATTTTTAATTCATAAAAAATTATTAAAAAGTCAAAAAAATAAAAAAAAATTACAAAATTTTCTCTTATCATTTTGCACCTAGGAAAAGGTCTCTGGTTTATTAGGTTTAGCACATCTTCTGTCCTTTGCTTAGTTTGCATTTTGCTTTAGCTTATTTGGAGCTTAAAAAGCCCTAACAGATTAGCCATTTTTGTCTTAGAATAAAAGTCATTATTGCTGTTCTTGTTGCTTATTTTCTAGCTTATTTTATGCTTTTGTAATAAAAGTTGTCTTTTTAAAGTTTTTATTTTTGTATGTGTTTTACAAGTTTTTTTTAAAAAATTTACTAAATTGAGAGACCAGGGGCTCGAAACCCCAGACCTCCCCCTTCACACACAAGACCTCAACACCATCTTCTACTATCACACAGCGCCCTTGGGTCTTTCTGTTGCTATCTCACCAATAATCTTTTTATACTTACTTTAGCCTTGTTGCCTATAAGCACTTAACTGCTTATTCTGGCTTATTTTTAAGCCCGATTTCAAAGCATTTTTTTTATAGATTCAGGCAAGTCTTAAAGTACTTTTTTCATTTTTTTAGATATTTTTACATTTATGTTTACTATTTTTCATACATTTTTTTCTTTTTTAAAATCTGTTTTTAATCCATAATAAAATATTAAAAAGCAAAAAAATAAATAATTTCTTTTTTTCAAAATTTTCTTTTATCAAATAGAACCTAGGAAAAGTAATTTTGCTTTTGTAGGGTATTTTTGCAAAATTTGTAGTTTTTAAAGAACGGGTTTAAGTCCCGGTTACTCGTTTTTAAGTTTTGATATGAAGTGTTGCTAAAAAGTTTTGAAGAATAGTTGCTGCAAAGATCAAAAAGAGATGATTTGAAGAATTGCAGCTCAAGAATAATTCGAAGAGTTTTGTTTACAACATCCTCAGGAAGCTCAAATTGAAGACACTTGAAGAAACTTGAAGTTCACAAGTGAAGATCAAGTTAGGGGAGGATTGTTGGGAAATATATTGTAAAAGACTTAATACTAGTAGTATAACAGTTAAGTCTGGTAGTATTAGTTAGTTCTGGCAGTACTAAGTTAAGTCTGGCAGTACTAAGTTAAGTCTGGCAGTACTATAGTTAGTACTGGTAGAGTGGCAGTACTATAGTTAGTACTGGTCGTGTTTAGTTAAGTCTGTTTATGTAACAGAATAGTGATAATAGTTATCTTAGAGATATCTTAGGAGATATCTTAGGAAAGGATATGCATTATCCTTTCACATATTTTGTATAGCCTTTTAGGGTTTCCTTGGTGTATAAAAGGAACCCTACGGCATAGAGTTTTAGATAGCAAATAGAAGCATTGAAGATTAATAGAAATCAATAGCAAAGTTAGTATTATATTGTGTTCTTCTTAATACTTGTATTAAGATTCCGCATTAACACTTGGTATTCATAGTCAGTGTCTCTCACATAGTTGATTTGGATTTATTCAAGTTAACTATTGTCTTATAAAGGCTATATAGATCCAAAACCAAGGACCTACAATTGGTATCAGAGCCATGGGGCTCTTGATCTAGGATCTTACAAGGTTATGTTTTATGTCGAATCTATGAAGAAAGAAGGTTTGGTTCGTATTTGGAATTGTTAATATTGCTGGCGTTGATTGATATCGGTTGACACACATGTTTGGATCTTGGACAGGACTATTTTTCACAATAGTTTATTCTTATTGGTTATATGGCTATTATTTTTAAGATTTATTGAAGATGTGATTACGAAGACGATTGATTATCACTTATTTGATGTTGTAGTTGAATTTTACGAGTGCGTGTTCTTATCATATCTTAAAGTGGGTGTTACACTTTGAAGATAACTTGTTCGTTTTATATGGTGTTGACGAAGACTTGCAAAATCTAGCAATGTGTGATTTTTCTTATGGTACTCAATGCTCACATTCGCTATCACTTAAAGGAGTTACGTTATTGTGCTCAGTGTCTCATTATAAAGGATGAGGATTTTGTCAAGAGGTTACGGTCTACTTATATTTCCTGGTTTCGGTATAAGTTCGACGTCACGTGGATAAACAAGACATAAGACACAAGTTTGGGATATTCTACTTCTTCATCAAGTTCGTTATACTCAGTTTTCTTCATCAATGATCATTACGTAGAGCCTACATAAATCGAGATTCAAGAGATGGTTAACATATTTTTCAGGGGAAGCTTATTGTTAACATGTTTAACCATCTACATGCACCACTTTAGGGGAAGAGTTTCGTTACTACTGCTAATCTTTATTACTACTACTAGTTTATATTTCTACTGCTCAGATTCATTTTTCTTAATTGTGCGTCATGGAGGGCAATTTGAGTCATTAGAAGGATGGATTAGTAGTTGTGGTATATGATTTGTAGCTGTTATGATCCAAATTGCATATATCTAGAAGACCCCTATTCGATTATTACAAAAAGGGGAAGAAGAATACACATTTATTGATTTGCATCTTATTATGTGTGGTGGCATGTTCAAGGAAGTCATAAGTCCAGGGGAAGCATTGAAGATTGTTTCATTCATGAAGATAGTTTTGTAATATCAAATAGGGGAAGATTGTTGGGTTTATTGAATTGATGATTACAAAACTACATGTGCTTATATGAAGACGAATGAAATAATAAGGGCTTAATATGATACTTTGGTATTCTACATATGGAAGAATTAAAAGCTGGAAGATTTCCAATAAGATATGCATTGAAAAGTCAAAGATATGCATTGAAAAGTCAAAGATATGCATTGAAAAGTCAAAGATCTTCAAGATAAAGATTAGGAAATATTTAAATAGTTTCCTTATCTAATTGATTTACTTAATCTACAAATGATGGAAGATTTGGTCAAAGATCTTCAAGATAAAGATTAGGAAATATTTAAATAGATTTAAATAGTTTCCTTATCTAATTGATTTACTTCCTTTGCAAGTCTTGATCTCTTCCTATATAAAGAGATCATAGACATAGGTTAAAACAAACACACGAGAGTCGACTAGTATAGTCTGTGTGTACCAAAGGTGTGGCGTGTGTTTGTATTGTAGAGTAGAAAAGATAGACGTCTATAGTGTTTAGCCTCAAGGATTGTTAAATCCCTGTTGCTAGTTAAGAGTAACCGATCTATTCTGATCAAATAGTATTTGGGGCTGTGTTGAATTAAATAAAAACCTTGTGATAACATTGATTTGTTCCTTATTAATTCCGCTGTGCAAATATTCAATCTGTGTTATCATTATCCTAGATGAGAACTAATCATTCTCGAGTCTTAAACGATCTAAGGAGTCTTAACAAACTCCAAAATTGGTATCAATAGAGGGACTCTGAGTAAGAAGAATCACTAGAACCACAAACAAACACTCTCTTTCAGATCTTTACAAATGTCTCAATTGGAATTTGTTTAATAATGTGGCGTGATTGAGATAACGTTGACACAAAACGTTGGATCTTGGACAGAACTATTTTTCACAATAGTTTATTCTTATTGGTTAGTAATGGCTATTATTTTTAGATTTATTGAAGATGTGATTACGAAGACGATTGATTATCACTTATTTGATGTTGTAGTTGAATTTCACGAGTGCGTGTTCTTATCATATCTTAAAGTGGGTGTTACACTTTGAAGATAACTTGTTCGTTTTATATGGTGTTGACGAAGACTTGCAAAATCTAGCAATGTGTGATTTTTCTTATGGTGCTCAATGCTCACATTCGCTATCACTTAAAGGAGTTACGTTATTGTGCTCAGTGTCTCATTATAGAGGATGGGGATTTTGTCAAGAGGTTGCAGTCTACTTATATTTATTGGTTTCGGTATAAGTTCGACGTCACGTGGATAAACAAGACATAAGACACATGTTTGGGATATTCTACTTCTTCATCAAGTTCGTTATACTCAGTTTTCTTCATCAATGATCATTACGTAGAGCCTACATAGTTCAAGATTCAAGAGACGGTTAACATATTTTTCAGGGGAAGCTTATTGTTAACATGTTTAACCATCTACATGCACCACTTGAGGGGAAGAGTTTCGTTACTACTGCTAATCGTTATTACTACTGCTAGTTTATATTTCTACTGATCAGCAGAATTTTCTTATTGTCGCCGTCTTGGAGTAAATTTAGTCATTTGGAAGGATGGATTAGTAGTTGTGGTATATGATTTGTAGCTGTTATGATCCAAGTTGCATATCTTTAGAAGACCCATATTCGATTATTAAAAAAGGGGAAGAAGACTACAGGTTTATTGATTTGCAGCTTATTATGTGTGGTGGCATAGTTCAAGGAAAGTCCATAAGTCCAGGGTAAGCATTGAAGAATGTTTCATTCAGAGATAGTTATGTAATATCAATAGGGAAATTGTTGGTTTATGAATTGAAGATTACAAAACTAACATGTCTTAAAATGAATACGAATGAACACTAAGGGCCTTAATATGAACTTTGAATTCTACATATGGAAGAATTAAAAGCGAAAGATTTCCAAATAAGATATCATTGAAAAGAACAAAGATTGCATTGAAAGTCAAAGATCATTCAAGATAAAGATTGGAAAGATTCAATAGATTTAATAGTTTTTCTTTATCTAATTGATTACTTAATCTACAAATGAGGAAGATTTGAGTCAAAAGATCTTCAAGATAAAGATTAAGAATATTTAAAATAAGAATTTAAATAGTTTTCTTAATCTAAAGATTTACTTCCTTTTGTAAGTCCTTGATCTCTCCTATATAAAGAAGATCATAGACATTAGGTAAAACAAACATAGGAAGTCGACTATAAGTCCTGTGTGGTACCAAAGGTTGGCGTATGTTTGTATTGTAAAGTAAAAAGATAGACGTCTATAGTCGTTTAGCCCCTCAAGGATTGTTAAATCCCCTGTTTACTAGTTAAGAGTAACCGGTCTATCTGATCAAATAGTATTTTGGGCTGTGTTGAATAAAAGAAAAACCTTGTAATAACATGTGAATCGTTCCTTATTAATTCCGCTGTGCAAATATTCAATCTGTGTTATCATTATCCTAGATGAGAACTAATCATTCTCGAGTCTTAAACGATCTAAGGAGTCTTAACAAACTCCACACAAGAGTGCAAGAAGTGGAGTATTTCGACATATTCCCGACTAGGAGTGCACTAGCCTACCATAAATACCTCATGTGTGGCCCAATCCCTTCAATATTTCTACGGAACCCATCATTCTAAGAAGGAAGCCCATTAAACCCAAATACCCACCTGCTAACCTTGTGAGCATGTGGCATGTGGAAAAAGCCTAAATTAGACCTTAACTCCCCTAATATCATGACCCGAGATGATGTATAAAATTGGCATCATGAGAAAAACTCAATCATATGGAAAGATGCAAATAGAGGAATTATAATTCACAGAGAAGGATTAAAGGAATGCACGTCTTCATAGGAAACTTCACATATATCGTAGACTTCATGATTGTCGAGGATATTAGTTCAATCGTAGACCCTAGGTTATCGCAAGTAGTACTAGGGAGACCTTTTGTAGAAATAACCAACAAGACTCACTACCCACTCGAAGGTGTTGTAAAGATTCATTAACGGGACCGATGAAGTTGCCTATAAGATGCCCCATAGGATAGAACAATATGATTCACTATCAGACTTAGAAAAAGAGCATACCAAATCGGTTTATCTTAGGAACGAAGAAGACAGGAGGAGAGGAAAGAGTAATGTAAATGACAAGATACTAGATTTACAACGAAGCATAGACTTGGACCTAAATACTTAAAAGGAATAGGATTGATGAAGAGAAGTCACATAAGAAGTGTGACTTCGAGTCTAGCTACAAGACTTGTTAATAAAGAAAAGCGCTTCTTGGGAGGCAACCCATTTTACTTTTCTCGTAAATTAGGAGTGTCATGTGTGTTTTAATTCTTTTCATTTTGTTTTATTATGTTTGAACTATCTTGTAATCATGCTTTGTATTGTCTTTAACCTCGTCTTAATTTTAATCAAATGTATTTTGCAAATAATAAGTGTAGGAGAATTTATCCGGCTTTTGAGCTAAGTTCAAGCATGTTAAATAAACTGTTTAGATTAATTCGCGTCAGTTTCGAGTTATATGATTTAATTATTAAATCTCAGGTTTTATACAGCTATTGACACAAGAATTAACTTATGGAATCAAGTGCAGGAAATTTTTATCAAAAATAAAATTTTCGTTTTCACAGAGCGTGGAGACGGCGTCACGCTTTACACGTGATGCCGTCACCACGACACTTGTGACGGGGTCACGTAAACCCTGACGGCGTCAAACGCCCAAGTCCAGAAAACTTAAAGTTTTTAATTATTTTTGAAAATAAAACTTGCATAACATTTAATATATGTATACTTCTGTTATAAACCTGCAAAAACCTAATGAGTTTAACAATTCTCTCATCCTATCTTTATTGCTTTATCGAGTCAACCCTAAATTCATATTGTATATTGGTTTATCGCACATTTTATGCTTGGTGTAGTTGTCTTTGTCTTTGATTACAGGTTATATTTGATGAGAAGAATCTTGGAAGTTCTTAGGAAGTTTCATTGGATGATTCTTGGAGGACGATTTAACCAGTTATCGCATGTTTCTTCTCTATTATTGAGCAAACCAGGGGAGTATTAGTTTCTTTTCCTTATTTTCTTTTTCCTTTATTCGTTTCAACGGGTACTTCTATAGAACATTGGGGACAATGTTCAACTTAAGTGTAGGGGGAAAATAAGCCTTAGAAACTATTCTTTCATTTGTCATTTGCTTTGTCCTTAAAATGATGGGTAATATATCGAAACATAGCATAAGAGGTAATTTTTACTCAAATTTTTTTTATGACACATAACGACGAAAACCAAGTATTAATAGCGTCTCATGGATAGGAATTTATATTACTAGCACAAAAACCCTCAAATTCCACCCCAACAATGTGAGGTTCGCCCTTAGATATTATACCTTTAACTTGTTTGAGTTAAGGAGTGAGCAATCATGTGTGTTTATTCCGTCGTTACGGATGTGTATGTGTGGTTTTGTCGCCTTTTCTAGAACATTGGTATCGGTTACTTTAGGATTTTGAGAGTATACCGGTAGCATATTAAATTCTAAAACTTGTTATTGTGATGCATTTCGAGACCGCATAGTAAGTATTAGGATTTGTTTATTAACCCATGTTTTAAACCTGTAATTGTTATGATGGTCACACCGATCATATAACTATCCCACACCCTTGCCATGCACTCATTTTTAGTGCAGGATACCCTAGTATAACCCTCCGAGCCTATCTTTTTCACGGTTCTCGTAATTTTCTGGTAGATTCCAGATTATTAATGAAGAGCATTGTCACCCTTTAAACCAATCGTTACACCCAAAAAGCCTTAGCCTACCTTGTATGTACTCATTTTAGTACATTATTGTGTTTAACCCAAGTTAATTATTTGAGTACACTGTTACTAAGTCCTTATCCTTGTAAATACCGTTTTGAGACGATTGAGATTCATGGTAGTATTTATTTTGCAGAAGAACGTGGAAGAAAAGTTAAGTCAATACCCCCATATGTTTGTCAAATGATCTCCATGTTATTTTGATCCACCTCAATACGGGTCATTAGTTAGATTGTAAATATTGAGCATGTAAAAGCTCAAGTGTATGGGTACGTATTATAAACCCCATGTGATGTATTATGTTATTCAAAAAAAAAAGATTGATGTAGAGTTTGTAGATCTTCGTCCGAGTCTTGGCTTAGCAACCAAACCAAATTGTATTCATGTATATAATTAGCTAACCCTTCCACTCCAAATTCACCCAAAGCCACCTAAATGTATCCCATCCGTTTCCGTTTCCATTATATGTTATCTTACACCTACACCCCATAACCCTTTAAAAGACCTCTTAGATAGTAATGAATAATACTTGCACCCAGCGGTGGAGGTTTGATCCTTTACCAAGCCTATGGTAATTTATATGCTATGACAGGTAATGAGTGTTGATTTTCCGTTTTCCCCGTATGTTATAATTTATTATACAACCGAGTGAAAGAGAGAATCCCCAAACACGTATGTGAGGTGCTAGTATATATTTTCTGTGCTTTTAATTACGAGGTCTAGAAGGTTGTGTTGTAAAATACTTTTAAAGAGTAGGTAAAATGACCCTCATATTGTTATTGTCTAGGTAGAAAATCCCATTTGCTTGACGACAAGCAAATCCCAAGTGTAGGGGTATTTGATGAGGTGTCATTTTATACACTTTTTCGGGGTCGATTAACCCCCTAAATCGTGCATTTATGCCCAAAATAGGTACTTAATTGTTCCTTTTCAGGTATTTCGCATTTGGAAGACATTGGAAGAATTACATGTGACTTGGGCTCATTTGGAGAAGAAACAGACAAGACTATGGACCTACACCAACATCACTCAAGATAATGTTCTCAGCAGCTGGAGACGGCGTCACCAATACAACGTGACGCCGTCACAACGAAGACCAAGACGACGTCACTGGATCTCACGACGGCGTCAGAGTACACGACCCAGCCCATTATCTAGAATATTCTCTCTTATGACGGCGTCACGACAAAAACGCGACGCCGTCACAACAATTTTCCTATATATACAAACCCGAATTTAGGGTTTTGAGTGTGTAACTTTAGAATAAAAAGAGGGTGCGAACACTAGTTCGTTTAGCAGCTGTTAGGGACGACTTTAGGGCCTAAAAACCCTATTGTACTTCCTCCAACTCATGTTTTAATCAAGTAAGGTTTATTTAATCATTCAATATGTCTATGTGTTGTTTGATTCATCTATGTTCTTGCTTTATTAACATGCTAGGCTAAGCCTCCTATTGTGTTTATTTATGATTGTATGAAACCTAGAATGTATATCTTAGTGGTGTTGCTTCTTGTGATGGATGTGCATGTTAGGTCTTAGAAAACTAGCATTTGTCTGCATCGCTGAGATATGTCTAGGAAAACATGATTGTGTAGAAAGGATACCATCGGGTAACAGTCTTCATACTACCTTTCCCCCTAATATGGTTGATCCACTCTTAATATATTTCACATGCACTTAGTATACTCTTAGGGGCCTTGTAATAGTCTTCATACTACCTTACAGGTGCGTTGCTCTAACGGAATACTAAGTAGACGGCGGGTTCGTGTAATTCGTTCATGACTTAGGAAATAATTACACCGATCATCACAAGTGTGACAAGACAACAACACTAGGAGAAGCAATCTAGGGAGTAATACATGATTAAATAAACACAGTCTTTTATCTTACTGTTATCACCACTAGTTTAGATTATATTTAGTTTAATAGCTAAAACCAAGCCCATTTTCTTGACGACAAGCAAATCCCAAGTGTAGGGGTATTTGATGAGGTGTCATTTTATACACTTTTTCGGGGTCGTTTAACCCCCTAAATCGTGCATTTATGCCCAAAATAGGTACTTAATCGTTCCTTTTCAGGTATTTCGCATTTGGAAGAATTACACGTGACTTGGGCTCATTTGGAGAAGAAACAGACAAGACTACGGACCTACACCAACATCACTCAAGATAATGTTCTCAGTAGCTAGAGAACAACGTACCTACACTGTCGCCCTGTCACATACGAAAGAACCAAGACGACATCACTAGATCTCACGACGGCGTCAGAATACACTACCCAACCCATTATCTAGAATATTCTCTCTTATGACGATGTCATGACTAAAACGCGACGCCGTCACAACGATTTTCTTATATATACAAACCCGAATTTAGGGTTTTCCTAGTGCGTTTAGCAGCTGTTAGGGATGACTTTAGGGCCTAAAAACCCTATTGTACTTCCTCCAACTCATGTTTTAATCAAGTATGGTTTATTTAATCATTCAATATGTTTATGTGTTGTTTGATTCATCTATGTTCTTGCTTTATTAACATGCTAGGCTAAGCCTCCTATTGTGTTTATTTATGATTGTATGAAACCTAGAATGTATATCTTAGTGGTGTTGCTTCTTGTAATGGATGTGCATGTTAGATCTTAGAAAACCAGCTTTTGTCTGCATCGCTGTTGATATGTCTAGGAAAACATGATTGTGTAGAAAGGATACCATCGGGTAACAGTTTTCAAACTACCTTGCCCCCTAATATGATTGATCAACTCTTAATATATTTCGCATGCACTTAGTATACTCTTAGGGGCCTTGTAATAGTCTTCATACTACCTTACAGGTGCGTTGCTCTAACGGAATACTAAGTAGACGGCGGGTTTGTGTAATTCGTTCATGCCTTACGAAATAATTACACAGATCATCACAAGTGTGACAAGGCAACAACACTAGGAGAAGCAATCTAGGGAGTAATACATGATTAAATAAACACAGTCTTTTATCTTACTGTTATCACCACTAGTTTAGATTATATTTAGTTTAATAGCTAAAACCAAACCTCCTCTCAAATATATGAATTTACCTGCTTTCCTATAAACATAAAAACACAAAAATAATCTTCTCTCAACCCCTAGAATTATGTTAGACCATGATCAAGCCTTCCCAACCTATTCCCCGAGTGAACGATAACAACCCCCGAGCCTTGTCTATACTACTACTACAACGATTAGGTGCTCTGCCTAGGGAGTTGTAAAACTTCGTGTAGAAGTCCTACGACGACCGCATCAAGTACATTATTGTTTTAACCCAAGTTAATTATCTGAGTACACGGTTGCTAAGTCCTTATCCTTGTAATTACTGTTTTGGAACGATTAGGATTCATGGTAGTATTCATCTTATGAAGAATTGGGGAAGAAGTAATTTATTACCTCCGATAGAGCTCAATAAGCTCCATGTTATTTTGATCTACCTCAAATCGGGCCATTAGTTAGATTGTAAATAATCGAGTATATATATATATATATATATATATATAAAGTGAAAAAATGTCGAAACGGTTCTAAACCAATCCGCCCGGATATCAGATACGAAGCCACGCTGTAAGAAGTGTCTAAGTTGTGGTACATAAGGCTCAAATAGGCTAACAATTGACATAGAGGATGCATCCGCCGTGGCTGCAAACGTAATAAGTTGCCCCGCCAAATACGGACGATCTCAGCTTGTCAAGGCCCTTCGCAGTCATCACAGCATGTTACAATCCATACTACCATGGTTCTAAATCCATAGCCTATGTGCGTCTGTGGAGGTTGCAGAGGCGAGCGGTTGTTGCTCTCCACCATCCTTCTAATTTCCGCAAAGTTAAAAGACCATCAACATTTCAAAACAGGAACTTTAATAAGATGCGATTAGCTCAGGTCCAACATTTTTACCCACAGCTAACTAATTTCCCACTAATTGTGCTCAATCCATACCTAAAGAGAAGGGTGAACCTGCCATGGCTGCAAATTCGATTATTTACCCCTCAAAGATACGGGCAACCTTAACTCTACACACACTCCCAAGTACATAAACAGGCAAACAGAGTTTCACCAAACTTATGACGCCCAAAAAAACAACACATTCAACATTCGTTAACTGAATCTAGTTATTATCACACATAGAAACCCTAACAATCACAAAAAAACAATCAAACCACAAACCCTAACATATGTAATCGTATACTCATTCAATCATACACATGTAATAATACATGCATTCGAGAAGTAAAACACTAACCTCACACATAAAAAAAGCGGGTCGGACAAAGTACATAAACAGGCAAACAGACTTTCACCAAACCTATGACGCCAAAAAAAACAACACATTCAACATTCATTAACTGAATCTAATTATTATCACACATAAAACCCAACAATCACAAAAAAAACAAACTACAAAACCTAACATATGTAATCGTATACTCATTCAATCATACACAAGTAATAATACATGCATTCGAGAAGTAAACCACTAACCTCACACATAAAAGAAGCGGGTCGGACAAAGTACATAAACAGGCAAATAGACTTTCACCAAACTTATGACTCCCAAAAAAACAACACATTCAACATTCATTAAGTGAATCTAATTATTATCACACATAAAAACCCCAACAATAAAAAAAACAAACCACAAACCCTAACATATGTAATCGTATCCTCATTCAATCATACACAGGTAATAATACATTCATTCATACAGGACAGTCACAGAAATAAAAACATCCTACAAAAAACACAGAAGAAACATATAGAGCACAATACTAATTGTATCTGAGAGAAGCATATTTCCAAAGTTAAATTACTCATCGTTAGACACCAATCAACAACGCCACCCACCATAAACGGTGGCAACGAAGAGATTGGCGGCATCAAAGAGATTCTGGCGTAGGTGACATTGGACACTTTTTCAACTAATGAAAACACGGAAACAACAATAATGTTACCAACCAAAGTAGTTACTATGAATCCCCGCCAAGATGCGGATAACCTCGACTATACAAAGTAACAATAATCGTAACAACAATCGTAACAACCCCGCAAAAACAAAACCTCCGTCGAATGCAATCATATTGTTCAAAAACGAAACCTTAACAACCGTCACAATCCCACAATATGTTAGAGAGAGAGAGATGATAGAGAGAGATGATCGACCAGAGAGAGAGAGAGAGAGAGACAATCGGTAATGTCCTCTATGTGTTTGATGTATGTTTTTTAGTACAGACACGTACCCAACACGCGTATGTATGTTTTCAGTTATCGACACGTACCCAACACGCGTATCAAATAAAGAAAAGGAAGGGACGGTTGGGTCGGGGTATGGATTTGGTATGGTTGGATTTATAAAGAAAAGAAAGGGACGGTTGGGTCGAGGTATGGATCGGGTATGGTCGGATTTATCTCTTGTGAGGTAAGCGGGTCAGCTACCCGGGTCGAATCGGGTCGAAGCCAGGTCAAACCGATGCCTGTTGTGAGGTAAGCGGGTCAGCTACCTGGGTCAACCGACGCCTGTTGTGAGGTAAGCGGGTCAGCTACCCGGGTCGGAGCCGGGTCAAACCGACGCAAAGCGGGTGGGGATCTTTATAATTGTATAGGTTTTATAATGAAAGGAAAACAAATGATAAAAAAACTAAAAACTTATTATGTATTTGAGTTTTTCTAAACGTAAAGGAAAGAAAACAAAAGGGAAATGACAGTAAAATTCGTAACAATTTTCTTCAAAAATTTCCCGCTCAAATATGGACGAAAACAAAACTACACTCAAACTATTGAGTATATAGTATTTACTTATATTGGATTATTATGATAGAATGAACACGCTTATAATGCATAAATGTCATTACGTTTCTTTTCTTTTCTTTTCAACTCGAGAACACAACATTCATTCTTTTCCTTCAATTTCATTTCAACCCGAGAACATGAAAAAAAACAATTTTCTTTTCGTTTCTTTTCTCATTTTTACCGATCACTTCTAACGTCGCCTGAAAAATCTTGAGAACGCAACGTAAACTACACGACATCAGCTATAACCTTAATGCCATTATTCGTGATACTGAAATAGTCTTGTTTATACTCCCTCCGCCCTGAATAGAGTGTAACAAACAAAAATGAACAAATTATAATACATATATAAGTAAGGCTACCCACTATAAGGACCACCAGCGACCTACATTTTCTCCTGCCACATCAGCTTTCTCTCTCCGGTGACTTACAAACGACTTTTTGCCACTATAAGGCGACCTTCATTTTTTTTTCAATTTTTTAAACAAAAATAAATTTCATTAATAATAAAAACATTACATAATAAAATTAAAAACATTACATAATTATTCAAATAAAAACATAAAAACATGATAATTAATTAAAAAACTTAAGAAACTAATAATCTAAGTTATAGGTTTCCTTGATTTCGTTCTTCATCTCCTGCAGCTTCTGTTGTTGTATTGCGGGCAAAGAGGGGTCGATTACTGAATTATAGACTAAGATGTCTTTGTCCCGTTTATTTTTTTCGTATAATTGGAGTTTTCGACGTTGTATTTCAAGTTTCTCTCTTTTTAAATCCGTCGCTTCCTTACGCGCCACCTCCTGGATATCCAACTCCCGATTCTTTAATTGGATGTAGTAGTCTTGTTGCTCCTTCATCCTTTCCCATTTTGTCGACTTAATGCCTAAGTATTTGTCGGCTACCAAATCAACAAATAAAGAAGATCCCTCACGAGAGGAGGCGAATGATTTCTTCTTGGCCTTTGCAGCGTCACGACCCAGTGGTCGATGTTCTCGAGCCTCTTCATACTCATCCGCTTCATCATTCAAATTAAAACCACCAGATGCTGATCCAGAGGTGGTTTCTGAAGTCTTGGATTTCTTTCGCCCCTTTGTAGTCTTGTAAAAATTAGGCATCTCAATCTCTAACCAACCTTGGTGATATTTCAAAATGTTATAGCAATGCCCTAATGTAAAGTCATGCCTATACATCATTTTGTATTCTGCACAAGCTTTGTGGTATACATCAAGGTCATTTGAACCACTATCGTGATTCTCTTGAATATTATTGATGATGGTGCAAAAACAACAAATTCTAGGGCGAACCCTATTTTCCATTTGCTAAGGATCGAGTCGTACCCTCTCGTCGAACCAGTTTCCTTTTCAAAGTAGTTAATAACCGCTTCCCAAAACCCCTTAACCTTCATACTGTTTTTTTTCTCGCTATTTTCTGACACATCGCACCAAGCCTGACACAACGCGATCTCTTCCGCCTTTGTCCAGTCTTTTGCCGGCTCCTTGACCTTGCCATCATTATTCTTGGCCCTCGAAGGACGTTTCGAGGGCTTCTTGACGGGTGACATCTCTTCGACTGACGAGTTGTCGTCGTCGTTGTCAATTGGAGCTTAACCGTGAGCCGAACCGTGCGCCGAACCTTGACCCATAGAATAATCTTGGCTCTGGTAATACTCTTGAGTATTGAGTAACTGCTCAAAATCCATATCAAGATTGATACGATTTAACGGATAATAAGGTTCATTTGCTTGGGAAGAATTCGATGTATCCATAGTATGACGATACAATCCAGTTGGTGATTGGTAGAAAGCATTTTGGTTGTTATACGGAGGAAGGAATGGACGATTTTGATAAAACATGTTATTATGTTGAGTTGGTTGTGGTAATTGTAATTGATATTCAAAACCTGGGGATTCAAACCGTACCGGTGGTGAGACACCGGATAATTCAAAATTCAGATCCGGTGTCAAATGCGGAGCGTTAGCTTGAAGTCGGGATTTTGGAGTTTTTGATTTGAGAGTTTTCTTGTTAAACATGGTGATATTCAATAATTTGGGAGAAGTTGTTTGAATTGTGAAAAAAATGATGAAATGAGTGGGTATTTATAGTGTTAAAGTATTTAAAATTTAAAAATAAAAAAGTTTTTTTATATTAAATCAAAATTGACCGTTGGCTTTGTTTAAATGTGAACTACTACCGATCGTCTCAACGAACGAGTTCGACCACGACCACACGGCAACCGACAGTGGTGCTACAAGGCCGACCGACTGCGACCGACGTCAACCGAGTCGGCCGACCTTGTCGTAGTGACTAGCCTAATAATGTTAGTATTGAGTAATAAAAGAATAACAAAATAAGATAGACAGTCATAATTACTATCTATTGGACTTTTTTTTTTAACATATGTAACTATTAAGGTGAATTTTTTTGTGCGACGGGGGAGTATATTTTTTTGTTAGAAGAAGACTTTTCAAAAGTCATGATTAAGGTAATTTTTGTGTTGTTTTGAACATAATGATTAAGGTAAATTAATTATTATGAAAATAAATTATATATGGTATTAATATCTTTTAAATAAATAAAAAGATTTTATCTAACCATATTTACCTTTTATTTTTTTATAAAGAAACCTTTTCCCGTTGACAAATATTGAGCCTTATAAGAGCTTGAATCACGGACCCCTGTCTCTCTTCATACCTTCCCTCCCTCCCTTTTATTATATCAACTCCCGATCACACTTGATCAAATCACTCAACATTTTTTTACCTTCCTTCACAACAACTGTAAGTATTCAACTCTTTGACTTCCGTAACTTATATTACAACGTTTATATGTTGCATGATTTTATTATTCTATAAAAGTTACATTTAAACTTTAGCATGAATACTAGATCACTTGATGATCTATTTATATCATTTTTGGTCTTGCTATGTTCGTTTAGTAAGTCATATTTCGTTATTTTTTATGATCAGTGAATATATAAGTATAACTTGATCTGGCTATGTCACCTTTATTTACAACTTTTGATCACAGTTTTAACATGTAACTTAGTTTGATCTAGTTTTTCTCACTGTTGATTTTACATTTTGTCGTTGATCAGATAATGTATTTTTCATGAATTTGATTTTAAGACACTAATTTTTAGTCAACTTGAACGATAAGGGTGACCCAGCAGTAAGAAATTAAGAATACTGGCCTTCCAATGCGAAGGTCAAGGTTTCGGATCCAATGAGGAGAAAATTAATCCCCTTGTGGCTACAAAGGTCCACCTGCGCCGACTCCGGGCTATCCAAAAGGGTAGTCGGCGTGAATAGTCAATCTCGAGTCAAACCGGGTAAAAAAATTGAGTCAGTGGCGGATCCAGAAATCTTAAAAGAAAATAGAAATTTTACACCAGTAATGGTGCTCTGCCTCAAGTATGTCGCTATTGATCACTTGGTGTGGTATTACTGTTAGTCTTGCTATTTTTTACTTGCTCATATAGTTTATAATAAATTTATTTAGACTAGCTCCAACGAAGAACTTGGTCTTGTTAAAATTTATGATTATTGATCTTTCATCTTTGGTTGTTATTAGCGTTTTTCGAGTATATTAGGATTGATATGTTCAATAAGCTTTCCTAATTATTAATGTTTTGCGAATATATCAGTGTTCATCTTGCTATCTTCGTTAATTCGGTCATATGATCCATGAACTTAATTTAATAAAGTTAAGATTAGGGATACTAAATCACTTTATCTGGAAATACCAATACTAAATCACTTGATCTGGTTGTATCACTTCAAATCGTGTTATTTACGAATTAATTTAGGTTTAGATTGGTGTAAGTACGTGTTTTTTTCTATTATTTTGTTAGATTTGTGAGTATATAGTTGTGATTTGATCATACCAACTAATCGTGTAAATGATGTGTTTTGCAGGTTTGATAATGGGAGAAACACATCTACATGGAACTCTTCATGCTACCATCTATGAAGTTGATAAGATTCATGGCTACAGTGGTGGTCACAATATATTTGGAAAGGTATATATCCTTTGTTTTTATAAGGAAGAAAATGGGGGTATATATGGATCCATTGTTAATGTCTTAAAGGAATAGTTTAACAAATTTATTGAATTTAATTATCTCTCTAATTTCTTGACAATATTAGGAGATTTGATATGTGATATTTTTATTGGAGGATATGTTTCTTAATTTGAATGATTATGGTTATTATGTGGAAGTATACATTATTTACACAATTTGTTTCTTAACTGGATTTATCTAGCATTAAGTGCACATTTGATCTTATTTTAGAGAAATTGGAAGGCTAAACTTGTTACTTTTGATTGCTTAATGTTTCATATGGATGACCTCAGTGAACAACATTTTTTATGCACCACTAAACTAGGCAGATTCGCGGAAGGGAAAAGAAAAATTACTCAAAGTATTTGCATAACTGTTTTTCCATAAAAACCTCTGTTAAGTAATTTATAACTTCATTATAGATATATAATTTGTCTATTTGACCACACACTTGTACTTAATTGTTGTGTGCTGTCCAGTATCGTAACTTGCTGAACTTCAGGACCGTTCTAAGATATAGCTGTGTCAATTAATGATCTGTATTTATCAGTAAAATATATAAATGGTTATCCTTATTGTAAGAAAGGACTGCTTTCGTTTTGAATTTATTGTCTTTGTTTAGTTAAGCCTGTAATCTTACCTTAAAAGGGTAACATGATTTATAGGCCTTTGTTTAACGTGATTCTGAATAATTCATCATTTTGCAGTTTATGGCAAACGTAGAGGAGACTGTTGGTTTCGGGAAAGGAACTCCCAAAATGTATGCAACAATTGATCTAGAGAAATGCAGAGTAGGCCGAACTAGGTTGTTAGAGGAGGAACCTGGGAACCCGAAGTGGTTTGAATCCTTCCACATTTACTGTGCTCATGCAGCCTCTAATGTAATTTTCACCGTTAAGGATGATAATCCCATTGGCGCAACCTTAATTGGAAGAGCTTACGTTCCTGTTGAGGATCTCTTAGACGGTGAAGAAGTTGATCGATGGGTTGAAATCTTGGACGAAGACAAAAACCCTATAGAAGGTGAATCAAAGATCCATGTGAAATTACAATACTTTGATGTTACTCAAGATCGTAACTGGGCTCGTGGTATCAAGTCCGCTAAGTATCCTGGAGTCCCGTATACGTTCTTTTCTCAAAGACAAGGATGTAAGGTCTCATTGTACCAAGATGCCCATGTACCCGATAATTTTATCCCAAAAATAGCTCTTTCTAATGGGGAATATTATCAGCCGCAAAGATGTTGGGAAGATGTTTTTGATGCAATCACTAATGCAAAACACTTTATCTATATTACTGGATGGTCTGTTTACACCGAGATCGCTTTGATAAGGGATTCAAGGAGGCAAAAAACAGGAGGTGATATCACGCTTGGCGAGCTGCTAAAAAAGAAGGCAGGTGAAGGTGTTAAGGTTCTTATGCTTGTTTGGGACGACAGAACCTCGGTAGATGTATTGAAGAAAGATGGGTTGATGTGTACCCATGATGAAGACACGGAAAACTTTTTCCAAGATTCGGAAGTACATTGTAATTTATGCCCACGAAACCCCGATGATGGTGGAAGTTTCATTCAGGATCTCCAAATATCGACTATGTTCACTCATCACCAGAAGATTATAGTGGTGGACTCGCCAATGCCCAATGGGGACGACGAAAGAAGGCGTGTGGTTAGTTTTGTTGGTGGTCTTGATCTTTGTGACGGGAGATACGATTCCCCGTTTCACTCTCTTTTCAGAACCTTGGACAATGCTCACAATGACGATTTCCACCAGCCTAACTACGCAGAGGCTACCATAACCAAAGGTGGACCCCGTGAGCCATGGCACGATATTCACTCAAAGCTTGAAGGACCGATTGCCTGGGATGTATTATTTAACTTTGAACAAAGGTGGAAAAAACAAGGTGGGAAAAACGTGTTGGTTAACTTCAGAGAACTTGATGATATCATAATCCCACCGTCCTCAGTCATGTTCCATGATGACCAAGAATCGTGGAATGTTCAGCTGTTTCGCTCAATCGATGGTGGAGCTGCTTTCGGCTTCCCAGACACGCCAGAAGAGGCAGCAAAAGCAGGTCTTGTGAGTGGTAAAGATAATATAATTGACCGAAGTATTCAGGATGCTTATATTCATGCCATCCGCCGAGCAAAGAACTTCATCTATATTGAAAATCAGTATTTTCTTGGAAGCTCTTTCGCTTGGCAAGCTGATGATATCAACGTCAATGATGTTGGCGCATTGCATTTGATTCCAAAAGAACTATCTCTAAAGATCTGCAGCAAGATTAAGGCTGGAGAGAAGTTCACTGTCTATGTCGTTGTACCAATGTGGCCTGAAGGTATCCCAGAGAGTGCTTCTGTACAGGCTATCCTAGACTGGCAAAGGAGGACCATGGAGATGATGTACAAAGATATCATTCAGGCTCTACAAGATCAAGGCCTGGAAGAGGACCCGAGAGATTATCTCACTTTCTTCTGCCTCGGAAACCGTGAGATGAAAAAGGATGGAGAGTATGAACCTTCAGAAGCACCTGAAGCTGATTCAAATTACCATAAAGCACAGGAAGCCCGACGTTTCATGATCTACGTGCATGCCAAAATGATGATAGGTAAGCCACATATTCCAGTAATTTCTAACATAGAAAGAGCTTTTTTGGATGCATGTTTTCAAACTGATTATTAGGATTTGGAGAATCATAATCAAATTATCACATGGTTAACATCAGTGCTACTGCTACTGATTAAGTTCTGTGTCTGTCTCACTAACCAGTTTTCTGATAAGAACTCCATACCTGCTCCATATTAAATTATTGTGACCCTGAATAATCAGAATCATAATCATATTTGGTCAAACAATATCACAATTTTTTTTAATCGGCTGTCACTATATTCCAGTATCAAAAGGCTATACATGTTTCTCAGTTTGGGGACGCGGTGCACAAATTTGGTACAGTTCTCCCTGTTACAGGGATGTTTGGATAATTTTATTTGAAACAGTTTAAGCTGTTTCAAAAAGTCTCACTCTTGGAGCTCATTTGATATTTTTGCTGTTAAATTAGCCAATAAGCCCTCTATCCAAACACCCCCTTATATATGTTTTTTCTAGTATATAGACACCATACTAAAGTTATTATAGTGGCGTAGTAATAGTAAGGAGACGTAGTAATACAAGGTTCTAATACTATACCTATCATGTTGCAGTTGATGACGAATACATAATAGTTGGATCTGCCAACATCAACCAACGATCCATGGATGGTGCAAGAGATTCTGAGATAGCAATGGGAGCATACCAACCTCACCATATTGCTACCAGGATACCTGCAAGGGGCCAGGTCCATGGTTTTCGTATGGCTTTATGGTATGAACATCTTGGCATGCTTGATGACAGTTTCCAGCACCCGGAGAGCACTGAATGCGTCAAGAAAGTGAACCAGATAACCGACGAATACTGGGATCTGTTTGCTAGTGAAAGCCTTGAAAACGATCTGCCTGGTCACTTGCTTCGTTACCCCATTGGTGTTACTGGTGAAGGGACTGTGACTGAACTGCCAGGAACTGAGTTTTTCCCTGATACACAAGCACGTGTTCTTGGTGCAAAATCGGATTACCTTCCTTCGATTCTAACTACTTAATAAGGTATTCTGCTTTTTCTATAAGGTTTGAATAAATTAATCTTGTTTGGTTTTGTTACTGGCTATCGTGACTGAACAATAAACGATTCATTTCTGAAGGGTTTCTTTAATTTCATACGGCATAGGAGCAGTGTTTGATAGGTGTGCTATCTTGTGTAAGATTTGTACTGTGTACTAATGAACAATACAACTTGTTTTTCTTTTGCTTCTCTGGTTTTGTGTTTAACTACTTTTTGGCATCAGTTTAGCTTATATACCAAACTTCCTCTTGTGCGATGTAACCCCTTCACTAGTCTGCTAACTGATGGATTCAATCAGTTCAACAATGACTTCTCTATAGATCAGTAAAGGCGCTAATAGATTAAAAGGAACTAGCTCGCTTTAAAAAGGTTGAATTGAGGATAATTTGTACAGATGTATGTTGTCAATATTCTGACGTGTTAGTAACTTTGATCACGTTGACGTTTTTTTTTTCTGTCGTGCATTTTGAAAAATAGTTCTCAGATGATTATCTAAAATCCAATATCTGAAATTTTGATGTCTTCAACTTTAAAAATGCATTAACTTAAACAGCATATTTGAGCAAATGTGTGCATCATTAGACCAAAACACATTTTACCCGGCGTACCTGATGTGATGGTTAAATCCCAATAACTAAAAGGCCATAGGTGCAATACAAACGCAAACACACGCACACGACGTATACGTGTTCAATAGCAGTGTGAAAACAAAATTTCTAGGAAGATTAGGCCAAAAAGAGACCAACTTTGGACTATACAAAGTTAAAACTCATCCCCACACAAGTATCCATCAAACTTTATATTATAATAGACCCACATCAGCACATTACATGGTCTACACCCACCCCTGTTACAAGGCTGCTTTTACTGAAAACGCAATTGGAAATCAAGAATCTGGTGGCAGTGGTCATGCAAAGACGGGAGTGGTGCTGCGTTCATGCTTGTCTTCAGGGAAGAAGGATGGACGGGTAGTAAAGAAAGTGCGGTTTTCTGAAGATGTAAAGGATTCAAGTGAGAAAAACGACGAGTATAGGAAGGCTCAAATGGAGGTGATGATGCATAATCATGTTTCTTATGGAACACAACCGATATCCTTCAATGACGGACTTGTGAATAACAACTTAACGAGGCTTGTTGAGTTTTCAAATTAGTTACTTTCTTGTCTTTGGTTTTCTTGGTATTGTTACACATATATGAACATACTGATCTACTAGTGTTTTGTGAGATATTACTCCATATTCAGCATGTTATATGGTGCGACAAAATGTTTTATCACCGGATTTTTAGTTTATAAGCAATTCCTTGGTGATCACACCATTTGGTAACGGCCATTTAAAACTTGACCTTCTTTTTGCTAAAAGTCCAAAATAGAGTATACTGTATACATGACTCAAACTACAATCATTACCACGCGATAAATAAATATAAAGCTTGAAATAATTTTTTTATAAATATATATATTTATATATACATAATAAACTTTGGATATAGGTTTAGCAATCAGAACCAAAAATCGAACCGAAAACCGAATTCTTATAAATATATATATTTTTTATATATTTATATATACATAATAATATTAAAAATTTATCCTAATATAAAATAACACATTTTATGCTTGAAATAATTTTTTTTGCTAAATATTTATGTAATATTTTTTTTTTTAAATAGTAAAATTCGGCCCGAGAACCAAACCGAATTCGGTTTTCAGTTTTCGGTTCGGTTGAATTCTAGTTCGGTTCAGTTCGGTTTTCGAGTTGATCCAAAAAATTTTTTAACCGAACTAACCGAACCGAATTAAACGAACAACCCGATAACCGAACCGATCAACACCCCTAGATCATATTGTTGACCAAAGTGTTTAATTTATACGGCCCAGTGTTTGATTTATATAGGCTTGGCCAACTCTTTGATGTACCCTTTGTACTAGTATTTTTATGTACCATGTATGTGTGTGTAGGTTAGGATTCAATTCAATATATAAAAGCCCAAAACTCGAATAAAAACTAAATAACGTACGTGATTCAAACAATAACTTCAATAAGCAAGTGATAATGACAAAGTGTATTTCACTTTCTGATTTACAACTTCACTTTATTCATGTGTACATGGTATATGTTTATTTTCACATAAACATAAACATGTTCTATCGTTCATAGTATATGCTTATTGCGTATGATTCAAATATTACATGCGATTATGTAACATATGGTTTAAATTCACATGTAGTTAAGATCGAACTTTTAACTAAATTTGTCTACGCGTTTATTCATACGTGGTTACAATCTTTTTGTTGGCTTTTCTCATCAGTCTCTAAAAATCATACGTCACACAACCAAAAAGAAAATGTCACACGATATTATAAGCTACACGAGGTTGTTCGGTTCGGTTAGTTGGAAAATTTATACTATCCATCGCGAGTCGGGTAATTAATTTTATTACCTGTAGCTGAACCGTACTAGGCGGGTAACCAGACATGTGGGTACCCGAAATAAGCGGTTACTCGCGGTGCGGGTCACGGTTAACCATTATAGACGTTTTATCGAGTTTAGCGTATGAACGATAGCATGTTTTAGAACCTAAATTGTCATTTTAGTAAAATTAAATAACATTAAATAGATTAAAGGTATATTAAAGTTATTCGGTCTCAATAATTGCATTAATATAAGCACACATGACCTATTAACAAAAAGTATTTGTTCGACAATTATAAGTTACGACCACATTAAACAATTTTCACACATAGATGTTTAGCGAATGTTTACATTAGGAACAAAAAAATTCGTTATGTAATAAAAGTAGTGCAATAATATGATCGAATATTTTATAATTATTTAAATATTTAGTTACAAAACTTATTTTATATTATACACGGTTCGGTTCGATTAACCGCATATATCTATAAATAAAAAGCGAAACCGAACCGTGATAAGCGGGTATTTTCGGTTTCGGTTTCTTCGATTTCGGGTTTTTTAGATTTCAAATTGAGCGGTTCAGCTCCACTTGTTAATTTCTCGGTTTTTTTGAAAACCCTACAAATTGAGTATCATTTAAAGAAACATACTAGAACCTTTCAAAAAAAATTAGAAATTCGAAATGACAATATTGTGAAGGACATTATACAAATGAGGTAGATTTTATGTTTTTCTTGTTAAAACAATAAAATTTGTAAAGTTTTTGCATATAAACTTAAATAAATGACAGCCTATATTCACTTTTCCTTTATAATAATAGGTTCACTCAAATATAGAATTTTCATTATACAAATCTTTAAATCCTTTAATTCACAAGATGTATGGCAAAACGCACTGAATTTTCCCCGATAGTATGGTGGGCGTGCCCTCTTGACCAATAATTATATGCCATTCACAATATTCATTTTTTGGATATTGGTTAATAGTCTTTTCATAACCATCGTACACAATTTCATCTTCCAATTCTAACAAGATTCAAACCAACATATAAACACATACACAAACAACACAACATTAAATTCCAAGTGGTCCTTTGAAAATCGTTACCAATATTTATCAAAGTAAAAAAGCAGATCTCAGCTCACAGAATTCAAAAGCAGCAGGTGTACTTGATTGAGTCCTGACCATGCCCAATGGACCCCAAGTCGTACCCCCCTCTCATTTATGTAATCACACACGAACTCACCCAAAAGACTCTTGCCCGTTTGCCATTTCTCCGTTTTCTTGTACTTATGTTTACGGACTCGGTGACGTTTTCTAATTAGTCGACGAAATTCACGAATAGCGAGTCTACTCGCACGTAACTTGCGATTTTTGATTTCAAAGTGCTCGACTATGTCTAAAAATAATTGTTCACTTACAAAGGAAAGCTTTAATAGTGAAGCTTAGGGTGGACGGTATGGAGGTGAGTTTGGATGAACTCACCTAGGTGACTTTAAAAGTCAAGCGTGAGTTCCCATCCCGGCCAAAAACTCACCTAGGTGAGTTGCCACTAGCAAGGTGAGTTTGAGGCTTAAAAACTCACCATTTGATGAGAAACTCACATAGTGTGAGTTTATTTTTGGTGGCCCTCTTGCAAAAGTTACCATTTTATATAAAAAAAAACTTTTTTAAAAAAACTTCACTTTTTATTTATAAATATCTATTATTCACTCATTTTTAAACACAACTCTTTCAATTTATATATAATCTCTCAAAAAAATTCACTCAATTTTATTTTCAAAAAAATGTTTCACCAAAACACTCCCTGACCCAAAAAAGTCAACCAATAAATTTAATTTATCTATGTATCGTTTAAGTTTTTAATATATGAATAAAAGTTTTCAATTTAGTTAACATTTTTATTATTTTCGTACGTTTACGTTTACGTAAATATTTACGTTTTTAGTTTATGAATAAAAATATTTAAATAAAAAAGAATGTGAGTAAGGTGAGTTTTAGTTGTAATGTGAGTTCTTATTACGGTTGAAATGTGAGTTTTATTTGTAGAGACAAAGCTGATGTGGCGCTGACGTGTCAGGTTGGTTTAGGCTTGCCATACCATCTGGCCTTACCGGGCGGTGAGAACTTGATATTATCTACTCGACTACTAAATACTCGAATTCAAATCTCATATGCAACAACTTTAAAAACAGTCTGGTCTTCAAATCTCACAGGCAACAACTTCAATTCAATGTGTAGTCGACTAGTCGGGGTAGCTTAGAAGGCTCTATAAAAAAATTTGGTAAAAAGTCACGTTTTTTCAAAAGAGACGATACTCTGATTAACGTTGTCTTCTACATAACATTCAAAACAACTTGAATTTTTACGGATTTAAGCAATTTTGTTATGTTTAGTTTTTATTTTAGCAAAAGTCCAGGGTAATCAAGTGTTAAGTTGTCGTGGGTTAACTTGTGTCCCAAGTTCAGCCCATGTGTTTTATGGTTTGTTCTCCCCCTCATCTCTGAGGTGAGGGGGAAGGGATCTTGTCACATCATTCTTTCAATACGAATCATTCGATTAGGGTTTATAATTCTTTTTCTGTCGATATAATAAGTTGCTGCTGTGGTGTGTTATTCATTCGGTTTCGAGGTAATCCGCTCTAGTATCCAGGATTGTAGGCTGTTATTCCTACAAGTGGTATCAAGAGCTCGGGTTCGCGGGTTCGCTAATACACTAGGATCGTTGTTCGTTCTGCAACAGCAAGGGTTCTTGCGTTCGGTTTGTTGGACGTCAAGGGGCAGCAAGGGTATCGACATTAGAAGGGTTCTTGGGTTTTCGAAGTTATTGTGATTATAGACACGAGATATCGAAGATCGAAGAGGGTACTATGTTTTGCTCGTTTTCTCTTTCAAAGTGTAGGCAAAAAAAGAAGAAAAGCAAAGCAGGTTCATTCAAATTATTAAAATAATATTCGTGGGAAGTGTAACTTGTACTACTATCTTACTAGTTTTAATGCATGTGCATGCACGGAGCTTAAACATTATGTTTTTTTTAATATATGTATGATTTTTATTTTTATTTTATTTTTTATAAGTTATGATATAGAGTATTATCGAAATCATATGAAGAGAATAGATTCATATCTTTTATATATTATATGAACTTGAAGATAATTAGTAATTTTTTTTGATTTACATGTTTTCTAACTCGACAGTGTGGGCGGACTAATCTCACCAAAACTACTCTTTTATGTAGCCCGAAGTCAGCTCAAGTAAACCCTCCGAGGCCACAAGAATATTAATTTTCTCTTGTTATTTTCGAACCATTGACCTCCACTTTGAAAGGCTGATATTGTTATTGTTAGGTATACAAATGATATTGTATATGTTTTATGATTATAGTTGCATTATTGTGTCAGTTATACTTAAGATTCATTGTCTTACTTTATGTTAAAACATGTAAAGATTTAGCTTCGCAATCGAATTTAAAAATATCAAGTTAAGTTATCAAAAACGTCAATATTTATAAAATATAGAAAATTAAAAAACTCAAGTAAGCGTTATGCTTCGTGCATAAAATATGGTTTGGTCAAACAAAGATTTACCTATTGTATATGCTCAATATATATACATATGTAAAAAGAGTTTTACCCATTTTTCCGTAACCAACGCCTTTTTAAGATATAAAAGTGGCCTAGATTGTTGTATATGATTTATAGGCATACACACATGTCAATGGAATAAAGACATTTTGAGAAATTTAAATGTTAGAATTTTAGTACGTATTAAACTAAAAGAAAAAAAAATGCAATTCTTCCGAACACATCAATTAGAAAACCATTTTTCTTTATTTATGATATTTTATGTGCTTCGATGTTTTTCTATTTGGTTGTACAACATGATTTCAGGCCGACAATGA
>BQNB010071595.1:0-12990 GCA_026074375.1 Tanacetum coccineum
CAACCCTCATTAAATGCCGGGTCAAAAACATTTAATGAGACCCGGTTATGGGCGGGTCGGGTCCCCCGGAATTGTATTGTAGAGTAATGAGGCTGTAAGGCCTAATGCTGAGAAATAATGAAGATGAGTGGTTGCAGACAATTTAGACTGGGCTCACGATATGAATACCCCATAAAAAAACCATTTGTACCCCTTATGTTTTTTAATTTTTAATTTTTTTTAATTTTTATAATTTTATATATGTTATAAAACTGTGACACGGAAAAAACGGAACGAAAAATATAAAGTTTAACAGGTCAAAAGTATGAAACTGTTAAAAATTACGAAACAGAAACTAATAAAAAACTGCGCCGCACTGTAAAAAGGGAGTACAAAAGGAATCTTTGTACCTTTTTAGTACTTTTTAGCGGGTCAGGGGTACCAATAGTAGCACCCTTTAGATTGTGACATGCAGGTTGTGGGACCAACATTTAATGCTTTTTAACATGTGCATGAATTTTACCGCTATCATTGTACTTCTTGAAGTTTACACTTATATTATCAAATATCTTTTGAAAATAAAATGTTGCACTTTACAGTGTTTGAAGTTTACCGCTGTCAGTCTACTTAATTTTGGGAAGTAAGTTAGGTAGTAGAAAAAAGTTGTGCAAGTGGCCTATATCCTTGGCGTCACTTTCTTTATTGATTGATTGTTATGTTGATTAATGACGAACAAGTCATAATCAGTGATCGTATTCGATCTAGTTAAAAGCGACAGCAATAAGCTTCTTGGACAGTTGTGGAACTTTAACACTCTTTTAAAAATAGGAAAGAAAGTAAAAGGAAAGTAAAGAAACTAAAAGTGATTTGTGTTCTCAAGATTTTTGTAAGAAAGTAAGTGAGAGGGAAAGAGAGTAAAAGGGGTAGTGATATCAAGGTATTTAGAGCTAAAAGTTGCAGCCCAAAGTTGGGCGGGTGATAAAGGGAACAATGCATTTTATTTTTATTTACAATGTTACCCTCATTTATTTAGTTGTATGTTTTAAACATAAAGACATAATTGTAAAAATAACACTCTCTTTCTATTTTTTTTCTCAACTCAAGTACAAGTTTCTTTGACTTTCACTCAATTTTCTTTTAACTAAAAAAACATAACAAAAAAAACTAGTTTTGCTTTCCATTCCTTCTTCATTCTCTCCCCGTTCTTTTCATCCACTAGCTTTCTTTCCAAAAAAATCTAAAGAACACAGTGTAAGAGATAATCTTAAACAGTAAACTATAGCATATAACTTTACTAAAATGTTATTGAATTTTATCACTCGATAAGTATAGGTAAATTAAAAAACAACATGGGCCTAACTAGCATGGGCCAGTATCGAACAGTTAGGCTTCATTTGCATAAACTATAATCTATTATACACACTCCTAATCCACGTTACAAATAAAGACAAAAGCCTGTATTTTTTCCTTTGGGCTACCTAGGCCTGTTTGTCTGGGTCGTATTTCTCAGCTTGATTTTCTTGCGTCTCTCGCCCAAGTTTCCGCCTCAATAATCTATCTTATTAGTTTTCGTTAATACGTGTTGCATTTAGTATTCTGGATATTTCTACACCGATTTCCCTACCTACTCATTCTCCAGGCCGTGATCGGTTATTAGACGGTAACTTATAGTTATTGCTTAGGTTTTGTGTGTTTGGTTTTCTTTTTTTTGTGAATTTAAAACAATTTGAATGATTGTATTATTTTTCTTTGTGGTTTAAAACCCTAATTTCTAAGGTTTGGTTCTTGAGGTTGATGTTGAAGTTGTTGCCATGAATCCTTTGCAGATATGTGGTTTTATAAAATCTGTTTTGATTTTTGGGGAAAAAATTGATTTTGATTATACCTTATAAAAACAATTTTACCAAGGTTATAGTCCGCCTAATTTTTGGGTTAAGTTTGTTTTATTTGTTACCATGAATTAGATATGCGTTTGTTATTTCGTTTGGGTATGTATGTGTGTGAGAGTATTGTTTCCTTGCAACCCACATACGAAAAAAATAGACATTAATAAAAGAGGGTGCGGCGAAAAATAATTAGTCTTTTAGGTTGTAGATAGAGGTGTTAATGTATCTTGGTGTCAGTGGTTAAGGTCATATAAACAACAAGCAAAAGAACCCGCGCGTTGCGGCGGGGCTAATTTTTTCTCGAATAATATTTTTTTTTACGTTTCGGGGGGTTTTTTTTGGGCTATGCGTTATGGCGGGGCTAATTTTTAATATTTTCTTTTTTTGTATGATTCGGGGAAAAAAAATTTGCGTTGGGACGGGCTAATTTTTTCCCGAATATTTTCTTTTTTTGGGACGGTTCGATATCTTTTTTTCTGGGCCGATGAATGTAAAAAAATTGTGAACAATAAAAACTTGACGTGTTTTTTTTGTTAATTTTTTTACGGGATTTTTTTGTAAGAAAATCATAAATAGTTAAAAGTTGAGAGACCGTTTTGTATTTTTTTTTTTTTACTTTTTGGGCCACATTTTAATGCGAATTTTAGGCTAGTTTGTACGACAAATATTATATTGTAAAAAAATAAATTTATATAATGGCTTTATTTGTTGGGCCTCATAGCTAAAGTGTATTTTTTTTTTTTTTTTGCTATATGGGTTTTTTTAGATATGCGTTTGTTATTTCGTTTGGGTATGGTATGTATGTGTGTGAGAGTATTGTTTCCTTGCAACCCACATACGAATACCATGAATTAGATATGCGTTTGTTATTTCGTTTGGGTATGGTATGTATGTGTGTGAGAGTATTGTTTCCTTGCAACCCACATACGAAAAAAAATAGACATTAATAAAAGAGGGTGCGGCGAAAAATAATTAGTCTTTTAGGTTGTAGATAGGGGTGTTAATGTATCTTGGTGTCAGTGGTTAAGGTCATATAAACAATAATGTAGTTCAAGAAATTTTGATTGTGGTATTTCGTTATATTTTAGCTCCAATATATCTGTTGGGACTTGCTGAATATGTGTTTTAAGATGGTTTAGTTCATTGTTGGATTTTGATTTTTTATCATTCTTTATTCGGGTTGTAGGTTTTTTTGTAAAGGCAATACTAAAATCGAGTCAACATGAGTGGAGAAAAACATCGTAATGATGAAGACCGGGATTACTTTCTAATATTGTTGGATATGCTGTTGGAGCTGCTGCACACAACGCTGACTTCGACGCTTGGTTATGCCTTAAGAAGAAAATGTTATTTATACGACCCTTTTTTTGGTGTTAATCAGTTCACCTTCATCACAATGTTTATTCAAGTTCCTACAGGCGATTCATCTTCAAGTTTTTTAATGATTTTCTCATAAATCCACACGTATGAAGGTACATTCTTGATCAATGCAAATCTTCTATCATCCTATGATATTACTCACATAGTCACATACTGTATCGCCATGTTATGAAACATAATATATAATGCCTAAATGAGAAAAGAAGATTCGGGTGTTTAATAAGTTGAGATTTTGTAAATGAAAAGCTTATAATGTTTAACTATCTTTATGATTACATTGTTTTGGTTAATGATATTTTTTGGTGTGATTGGTTTTATAGTGAATTAAAAAGTGATATTTTTTTTAGTGTTTGGTTCTATTAAATTTATGTTTTTTGGTCGTTTTAAGTGGTATTTGGCTTGCTGCAAAAGTGCACTTTTAATGTGGTGTTTGGTTCTATTAATGTTATGTTTTGGTCCGTTAAAAAAACTGCATTATAAGTAGTGTTAGGATCGTTTTAAGTGGCGTTTGGGCTGCTGAACAAATTTGTTTTAAGGGGTTGTTTAGATCGTTTTAGGTTGTGTTTGGGCTGCTGCAAAAGTGCACTTTTTTGGGGGGTTGTAATGTTCATTTTCCTAAATCTAAAATAGACTTTAGTCATTGTTTGACCCGTTGATATTTGGGGCTGCTGCAATGTGCCCTTTTAACGTGGTGTTTCGTTCGATTAATGTTATGTTTTGGTCTGTTAAAAAACTGCATTTTTAAGTAGTTTCAGGGGTCGTTTTAAGTTGTGTTTTTGGCCGCTGAAAAAAGCACTTTCAAGAGGTTTTCTGGGTCATTTTAGATTGTGTTTGGTCTGCTGTAAAAGTATGTTTGTTTGTCACCATTTAAAAGACTTTAGTCATAGTTTGATGCGTTTAATTTAACTACATCTGTAATTGGTGCTGCTATTATGGCTTTACCTGGTGAAGTTGTCAAAAAACGCGTTAGGGAAGGCGTTTAGGATAACTTCTGAGATTCGTATTGTGATTAATAATGCAGGCGTTCTGGTGGTTCGTTTGATTATAATAAGTGATTTAATGTCGATGTCTGATTAGATGTCTTTTTGACCCATGTTACTTTTAGCTAAACTCATAATTTGGTCCATTGCCTATTTTTTACTAATATACTGCAGTATCTTCGTAGTGCTCATAGTTGTCTTATTATATTTTTTTCTATTGTAGGTGACTTAAAACGCTAAGGAAATCTATGTATTAGTGCATTTTAATAGCTTCTCTTGGCACATATGTAAATGTTATCTCAAAGTAAATACCAGTAGGACATTCGTCCCAAGTAATGCTTCATATCATCAAATTCTTTGTACGACTCTTAAACAAATGTATGAAAGCTTTATTATTTGCATAAACATTGTTATAGATTTCATAACTCGTGCATACCTTTTTTAAGAATATTTGGTGTGCTACATTAATCAAAGCCAGTTGCATTATATTGCGGCTGCCATTGTGGGTACCTTATTATTTGTTGGTTCCGTATTATCTTTTTCTCTAAACATTTTCGAAAAAGCTCTTGACAAGTGGAAGAGCATCTGACGTTTCTTAAATTGTCTTTACTCTTTGTTTTTTTTCCGTCATTTGTAGCATCAACTCTGAGACCATTGTGGCTGCAAATTGCAGAGAATAATGCAGCCGTCGTATCAGAGTACCGCAACCTCAGTTGCTGCTACAATCATGGTGATGGCTGTTGCTATCATTTCTGTCATTCTTTGAATCTGGAGGAGAAATTCCTGTTTTGGTATCTTAAGAATCTGTTTCGTGTAATCTTTTGTATAAGTGGGGTGGACCAAGTAGACCTGGCAGGCCGGAATTGAAGTGAATGCTGCTTCAAATTTGGGTTTGATTGTTTCTGTAACAGCAAGTTATATCTAAACAATGTTGTAATCGTTGCGTCAACCTGTTCGAAAAGAATGCATTAATATTTTTTGCCCCGCCGCAACGCGCGGATATATTCCCACTCGTTTAAGAAAAAGAAAAAGATGACCAAATCGGGATAAAAGGATAACATGATTTTGTAAATTGTTTTGCTCCTCACAAGCATAAAAAAAACCCTTATATTATGTTAGAGGTGCGCAAACCGGTTAACCGGTCCCGGTTTCGGTTTTGGTCAAACCTTAACCGGTTTGAATCAACCATTGCCAAAACTGGTTTAACCGGTTAACCGGTTAGGTTAGGAACCGGTCGAATTGGTTGAAAACCCTAACCGGTCTAACCGGTTTGGTTCGGTTCTTTAACCGGTTAGACCGGTTCCTATATTTTTTTTTGTTTTTCGTTGTTTTTCATGGTTTTATACGCAATAAACTGAATAAACTTCAACTTTTATTTAATACGAAACGAAATACATCAAACGGAAGTGGAAACGAAAATACATCATAAACGAAAATACATCGGAAAGGAAAATAGAACATAATATCGGAAGTGGAAAAGCTAATCGTCAATGTCATAGTGCGTCAAATCATAATCAAATTCGGGCTCTTCTCCTCCCGAACCGGATGCCATGGTGCCTTGGCTAGCAGCATCTAGTGTGATTTCTTCATCGGATAGTGGCGTGGCTTCATTATCTTGCACCTCGATAGTCAATATCTCTTCTTCAAAGTCTAGGGCGCCTTCATTATCAGACAAACGCTCCTCCACGGGTTCCCCCACGTGAAAAAAGCTAGATTCGAAATTTGAAAATTTTTGAAAAAAAAAGGTACAAAAAACCGGTTGCCGGTTTGATTAACCGGTTACATTAACCGGTCCTCTAACCGGTCGAGCGGCGGAATATTCAAACCGGACCGGTTTTGGTCAAAACCTGTTTTGACCGGTCCCGGTTTTCGGTTAGCCGGCCGGTTCGGTTTCTCTAACCGGTTTTTCTGGTCACCTCTATATTATGTATCTCAATAAATTTTTATGAAACTGATATTTCAAGACTTGTATAAGGATGGTATTATGAAGTATGTAACCATTAAAAACTATTTGTTTTTTTTTATTAAAAATTATTTGTTATTAAATAAAGTTAACCATAATGATTTTCACCCGCGTTTCGTTGCGGAGCGCGTAGTTTTACGTTAAGAACTAACTTTTCAACGAAACAATAACCCAAGTACTATTTCCGTATAGTAAGTTAATAATTAAAGACTAACTTTGCAAGAGACCGATAACCCCAAGGACTAATTTCGTAAATTTTTTCTGAAAGATTTTACAAAAATAGTCTTTTGGGTTAGCGTTCTGTTGCAAAGTTATTCATTACGGACTAACTTTGCAATGAACCGATAATCTTACGGTTTGTTTCCGTAAATTATGCGTTGGAGTTTTGAAATTTTTTACGAAAATAATCTTTGGTTAGCGTTCCGTTGCAAAGTTAGTCATTAAGGACTAACTTTGCAGTGGACCGATAACATCAGGGACTGTTTCCATATATTATGTGTTGAAGTTCGTGAAAAACCTCACCATTCCCTAGATGTAATGCTAAATGTATATATATACTTTTAATTATAATTGGATCTTGTGAAATTATCGAAACTGGAACCAAAACATCTTCTAATTATCATTCAATAAATCATACTCCCTTTCGCCTCAAAATTATTGTCTCCCGATAAAAAATACATAATTTAATAAAAGTGCATTTATTACTTTTTTATTTATTTTACTTTTTAACAGAAAGACAATTTTACCTTTAGCTAATTAATTAAAATATTTCTTAAACATTTTAATAATAATTTTAAATAAGGGTAATATAGTAAACTTGATCAAACTTACCTATTCATTTTTAATAGTGAACAATTAAATTGAGACATCACAAAAAGAAAACGTATTAATTTAAGACGGAGACAGTAATAGCATGACGCCATTTCGAAAACAGAACATCAAAAAACATTATTGTGTTTCTCTAACCAAGAAAAAGCATATGAAAAAAGATACAATGACATTTTCATATCACAATCCATCACCTATATATTTGTTTATTTTTCATAAAAAAGTTCAAAAAGCCACAACAAAATTCAGATATGAAATGACCAAAACAAATAAGCCATGATCGACAAAACTTAACATTCTTAGCTGTTTACAAGAGCACAATTCCTTCGAATTTCACCAGCGCTTCCAGTTTTAACAGCAATACGACCGACCCAATTACCTCCATCGATAAATGCAAACACCTTGTAAAAATTCGGAGCCGAGTCCTTGAAGAATCTAGCATATGATATGTAAATGTGAAAGCATTTTTATCAAGGCAGAATCAGACTGGAACAATCCCCTAACTTTAGCAATGATTGTTATTCGCAACTAACAAAACCCTTACTACTACTCCCTGGACCCATTTCAACTGGATCCATTTCAACTAGTGTTGTATTGTCGTTTGGTGTCGTGCATTTTCTTGATCTGAGATTTTTGGCATATTCACTATCCAATGACGGGTCTTGATCGCCTCTACCCGTGAAATTGTATAAACGGTTTGAGAATGAAGGACAATGCGCGACTCCAATCGTATGAGCACCTTAAATAACAAAATACATTTACATTTAGAATCAAAGGAAAATAGTTTATGTCCGTTTCTAAACAAATTATACCAAGACAAGATACATCATATTTCATCATCAAAAGTTAAAAATAACGTACCAGAAAGTATTACAAGATCCTTCAGATTAAGACCTTTATTCGCGAATTTTTGTTGAAGGATAGTGATGTTGTCAAATGGAGCCGGGATTTGAGTGAATGTCTCGGGCGCATTAGATACAAGTCCGTCTCTTCGACCAGTAGGCACTTTCCAATAAGGACCTCCCTTCAATGAAAGCAAAACCATTAAAAGCCTTTAAAAAGAATGTCTTTGATTTATTATAAGTAGTTTTGTTTATAATGAAACTATAAATTCTTACAATGACAACAATGGAGTCTCTAGTAGCAAGAGTAACAATATCAGCACAAGAAACAACACCAGGGCATTCTGCTTCAACTAAACTCTTCAGTTGATCTATGAATTCAAATCCTAATATCGTTTGATTTGGAATAGCAAATTTTTCTGTTTGATTCCCAGAAGCAGAAGTGACATTCAATAGGAGTGAAGCATCACAACCCTATTCAAAACAACAATGTAAGTTAGCAATTAAGGTGCAAGATCATCATTTTATATTTTCAGGGTAGGATAGTTATATAAGATATCTCTAATACATCCGACTAATATAGTCTTGTATAGATGTTGCATAGCTTGTTAATCATTGTAAAAACGAAATTGATCGGATTTTCAAACAACAAGATTCAATATAACATATTGAATCTTGATATGTTAAATAGGTCGATCAAAGTCATGCGTTCATGGCTGGAAGTTGGAGTTTTAAAAGCGGCACGTCTTAATCCAGAACATGGGCTCGGCGCAGGTTAGTCAGACATAGGCCTGATCGAATACGATCAGTAAACTAAGTAGCCTCCTTTAGCTTCTCAACTCGTTCTATCCATACAGATCAGTGACAGTTGGGAATTCGACCACCCTTAGATATCTGGAACAGGTTGTAACTCGGAGGCACATTGAAGCTAAAACTTTAATATTGATATGATCAGATGAAACAAAGTGCCCGATATAAACACATGGTACGTGGCTATGTCTTGATAGACTCCGAACTCGTTGTAACTTGGACACGAGAGGACTAGTATAGATCTTGCACAATCTTCCTGGCTTGCAAGGGCACAATGCATGGGTAATATTGTCAATTTTTGTTTTCAACTTTTCGGACCATTTAAAGTCGCTTAAGTAAGTTGTAAGGTCTTTTTCCATGTTAAAAAAACCCTAAAAAATGAGATTGCCATGCACGTTGTATGGAGGAATAGCTATAACTTTTTTATAAAGGAAAAAAACTAAAATATCATACTAACCCTGACGAAACAATCATGGAAATGCAGTCTGATAAGAGCGGCAGCAAACAATGGAACTTTCGGGATACGTTGATTCACATAATCTTGAACAATCTTCTCAGCATTCGGGCATGAACTCGAGTAAAACCCCATCTTCAAATCACCTCGAACCGATCCAAGGATAGCCAAAACAACAAAAATCAAGCAAACCCTTTTCATTTCTTCTCCTACTTTTTGTTTATAGATTCTTGAAACTCGTATGCGTATATATAGGGTATGCAAGAACTAAGTACTGGCCTGTATATTTAATATAGAACCATTTAAAGCAAAATTAGTTAAACTCACCATCCATATATAAACTTTAGTAGTAAACATAAATTATCTCATATAAACTTCCAAGAGACTCACATAGCTATATGTATATTGATGCATGAGTACGTAACATGAATAAATACTTAATCATATTCGAATACAGGCTGAAAATTACACACAGTTCATTATCAAACATGTTATTCTTAGAAGATAAGCTAGTTCGTATGAGGTAAGTTTTCATAAACTTAATTTTTTTTTTTAAAAAGGTTAATTGTTTGCAAACTGGAAAGGATGATCTTGGTGAATTAAGTTTTAAAATGTGGAGTCGTACGCGTGGTGGTTTGGTTATAGAGACATGCATATAACAGTCAAATAATTCGATCAACATGTCGATTATGCAATCGTCATATCTCTTGTATGCTTGTGAACGTAGTTTGGTATGTTAACTCACTAAAACAGCTATATAGTTTTACATATATATGTTTAAATTTGTAGTTGTCAATAGAGAAAATTAATATAGTGTCATACTGTCATTGTAAGAAAGAAAATTGATCAAAAGTTTCCGCTATGTGAATTTGTCCACTATTTATTTACTTATTAAAAACGATTTAAAAATATGTTTACAATTTCTTATAAATATAAATTATAACTAGCAGGTAGGGTAACTTGTTTGACAAACACAATGATTATATTTATGGTTATTAAGTTTTAACTTTTAACCAATAAATGGAACCATTAAACTACATAGCTTTCATTCTACTCAACAAATGCACACTATAAGGAAGGATCTACATGTGGTATTGCTTGTTAATTACTACACATGTATCAGTGGAATTTTATACATATGGTATCATTATGAGATTAGTACAATCCTATTAAGATCATACGGTCCATAAGTACTTGCTTTGAATATATATTGATCGATTTCGCTTGTGTTCCATAAAGGGCAACGAGCGAGAGAAAAGATATTGATGCAAACGGTATTTTAGAGAGACTATCGATGATACTATTAGCACGAGATCAATCCTGTAACTGTAATTTACTCAAATAAAAGTATATATGTAATTTTCCAATCTTTTATCTTTTATATATATGACAAGTCATGACACATCATCAAAGCCATGTCACCATATTTGACATAACAAATGCCACCTTAATGCTAACATGAACACACATTATTTTGGAAAAAAATTAAAAAATTTGTCCCTGGGAAGTTTCAAACCCTGGGCTGGCCATCCAACAACAAGATACTCAACCACTAGAACAAGATACTCAACCACTGGAGCAAGCCAATAATCGTGATAGACAATCGATAAACAAAAATTTCAAACTTTAATAACTGCTCGTTATTCAAATGTTTAACCACTAGATCAGACCAGTTTTTATGATAGGTAATTCAAATGGTTTGACTAAACATAATCGTAACTCATTCTCTAAAATCACTCACAATCTTCCAAAATACATTCATGTTTATCTCTTTCAAATCACACATGAATTTATTTGATTTTCAAATTCTTATACAACAAATCACGGTTTATTTTAGCCATCCTCAAATAAGGGTGCGTTTGGTTTGTAATTCGGAATCACTATTGGTATGACTTTGAAAGGTGGGTGGAATGGAATGAGAGATTATAACTTCATTGCTTGCGTTTGGTTAAAATATGAGTATTATAGTTATTATGGTGGGTCACACTCACATATAACTACTACGAGTATATTATTTTTTTCTTTTAGAAAATAACCTTAAATTCATGTCTATATATATCTGTGACTTCTAAAAATGAAAACGCAAATAATACTTTTTATATTGTTTGACATTAAAACCGTCATTTTTTTATGAAGTATAAAAAGTTAAATACGAAGTTGTTGATTTTTTTATGCATGATATGTTTTTTTACTACTTTTTTTTGGTCATAGTTTGGGCAATTAATGCCTTCATTTTCTTCAATGTATATTTTAAAAAGATAGTGGGTATTTTTATTTTATTTTTGAAGATGCACAAAGAAAGAAACATACAAAATTAAAATATGGCCCACATTGTAGTTATCATACCTTTTGCCCAGGAATTAGGCTATGGGTGTCCACTCTATTTTTTGATTCCATTCATGATAAAGTATTGGTAACCAAACAATAAAAATGGATATCATATCCATTCCTTCATTGTGAAACCCGCATACCAAACACACCCTAAATATGTGGTTTCATTTGACATTCAAAAAACACATATACCAACGCACACCACTTAAAATCCGACTATATCATCATCTACTGAAAAGGCTTCACAATTTCATTGGTGGTAATATTTTATTTAATTTTTTCCAGATTGAATCGAATTAGTTTAGTTGGTCAATTTTATCTACGACGATTTAGAGATTAATTTTGTTTCAATTAAATCTTGTTTATCTTCTCAATTCAAACCATGCCGACGAATTAAGGTTTTGATGAAGCAATTGAATATACGATCTCTAACAGGTTTGTTTAATTTCAAATTCGATTTTCAATTATTATGTACATGATGATGCAATTGAATCAATTGATTACTTTATTGGTTAGTTATGTTTTTATTAGATTTATTTTCATATAAAGAAAGGTAAAATTGTTATTTTTTGATTAAAATATTTTGACTCATTTAAGTTGATTATTGAGACGAGGATGTGACTGTTCCTATAGGTGATCAATGATGCAGCAAACTTCTCGACATAAGTTATGTTGGTGTTATAACCCAATGTAAGAACTCAATTTCTTTTTTTGGTAACCATGGTTTCCGTCACATGGCCGAATAATCCGTGGGGTTTGAACCCACCGCCACACAGACTCAAACCAGGTAAAACCCTCCTTTTTCAGGAGGTTGACGTGGCCACATAACTCAATTTCATATGAGAATTGAATCGATTTTTAATTTGGACTTTTTTCAGCTACAAAATAGTTGTGCACATCACATGTTTGATGAAATGTATACACACCTAAATTGCTTAGTAAGTAAAAATTTGTAATATTATGTTATTTATTTCAAGCAGTATCGAATTAGACAAAAATGAAGATTTAGTATGTTTCATATTAATTTATAATATTGAGTTAGATGCAGGTTATGCACTAAAACCATATGATCTTTTCATATGTAATAATTTGTTCGCTTTTCGATTCATTGCATTTGAGCCGGTTATTTAGAATTATAAAAAGGTAATAAATGCGCTCCTAAGTTTTTTTTTGAACGATCGATATATAAAAAAGAAACTAGCAAGAAGCTAGAAGCGTTACAAGGAAAGAAAATTAGGATTTTGAATCCAAACGATCCAATCAAACTTGGATTTACAACGATTTGAAATCCATAAATAAGACATTTGAACTATATCCTCAAAAATGCAGTCCATTCTAGGCTGAGAAGCTCCGAATAAGCACTGATTTCTAAACTTCCAAATAAGCCACCAAGTCACGTAACAAACACCTTCAAGAATCTCCTTCTTTAGCTTAGATAAACGAGAGTTGGTAAGCCAAAAGAGCCAATCTGCATATGAATTTAAGGGGATGTAATCTAGCTCCCACCATCTACAAACTTTCGCCATGAGTTGACTAG